>JZKD02S1226569.1:100970-116950 GCA_000966675.3 Picea glauca | reverse complement strand
AAAGTTGGGACAATATCTCAATCCAAACAATCCCACGGATCGTACTATCCTCCTCACCAGTGAGGAAGAAATCCTTCTGCAAACACATAGTCGTCAATACCATGCACCCACTGAGTCTCCTCCCATTCCTTGAGAAACAATCCCAACACCAACGGGACCCCCGTTGGTGATTCCTCACCCTAACACAGAACCACCTCTTTGCATCCCTCACATCCCATTGCGCAGGAATGTCCACAACCCACAAGATAGGGCAGTTGATAATTACAGTTTGGTTGATGACTTAGCACAATCCCCGGCTGCCATGTCAGTGTTAGAAGTTCTTCAAACTTGTCCCACTCAATGGAAATCATTACTTTCCACCTTGGGGGTAGTTGAACCCATGGATACTCGACTCATCACATTTGATCTTGACAGTGGAGAACCTCGCCTCTCCGCTCTAATCTCTTTTCAAATCCCAATAAAAATTTGGAACATTATAGTTCATCGGTGCATCATCGATGAAGGAGCATCCACATGCATCATGTCCAAGTCTATATGGAAGAAAATTGGTTCCCCCGAACTCATCCCATCTGCCATTACCTTAAGAGCTTATGACGGACGACCATCGTCTCCTGAAGGGCTCTTCCAAAATGTCCCTGTGGAACTCAGGGGAAAGACTATTCTCATCGACATTAAAGTTATCGACGCCCCACTTGATTACAATATCTTGTTCGGTCGTAGATACATGTACTCTATGAAGGCAGTTTCCTCTTCCGTATTTTGAACCATGATGTTCCCCCACAACGGGAAGATCATCACAATTGACCAAGTTTCGCATTACGAGCCTAACCCCTCTGCCAACATCGATAACATTCTCCCTCTCATCCATACTTATCCCGAAACATACCCACTCATTGAAATGGGTCCCAGGATTTTCAAAGACCCATCATTGTTAGGAACTTACCACGGTGGGCCACCGCTCCTTCATCCTTCCAATCAAGTATGCATCGTATCATCCAACGGAACTGACATAGAGGATACCCTTCCACCTAGGGAGGCTTCTATCATATCTAACTTCCCACTAGTTGCAGAGCTCCCCCATCATGAGCCTCCTGCGAACTCGTTGACTCCACCAGTTCATGATTTCCCCTCTTCCCAAGGCCATATCCTAGTTTGGGAGATAGTTCCCCAAGCCATTACTCAAATCCCCTTCTTTTACCCTCCACCAGGCATACAAGCTTTCCAGGTAGCCGCAATGCTTACCCTCTCTAATATGGTGTTGGCAATTCCAGTTTGGTATTTACATCCACCAGAGATGGTCCCTCAACCATCCCTCCCTCCCCAGATGGAAGGAATCCCAATGATGATTCCCATACTCACTCCCACCATACCCTCTACACCCCTACTCACTAACCTCCCTGCCACAGCTGGGGGCAGGCGAAAGAAGAAGGAGCCCACAACTCCACTTCCCCTGCACGTCCAACCTCCTTGTGTGCTATGTGAGAAAGATGGACACCCAACCAACCAATTCCCATCTTTACTAGAGTTACATAACCTAATTCAACCCAGTCAAACACCATCACTGCTCACCACTGTAACAAGTACTGTTGCTATCTCCCCAAACTCAAGTAGAAAGGGACTGTGAACCAAATTTTCTTGCGCTATATGTTTAGAATATGGCCATTATACACACCATTGCCCAGCACTACCTCAATTCCGACAGAAATTAGTCGCAGTATGCCAAAGCTTCCCATAGGCACCCAGTCCAGTTACATCATCCCCACCAAAAATCACTGACATCCATTATGTCACGACTTCAGTCAACGAACGTATGAGATGCCCTTGCTCTCTATGTGAATCCTTAGATCATTTTACATATCAGTGTCCTATGATCATTGAATACAGGAAACGCCAGATGGCCCTAATTCAAACCCCTACGCCCCCCACAGAATCGGTGGTTGACCTTACCTCACCACTTGAGATTCTTCATATCATTTCTCCTGAACCAGAGGCACTTCCTATCCCTCCGTGGTTCTTGGATAACTTATCTGAGGATTTACTCCCAAATCGCCCAAATTCTCTCATTCATTTCCCTACATAAATTTTACATCCAACTACCACTGGCACTCCTCAGTACCTCGATATTTGGTTTATGTCGATCAAACCATCGCAATCTCATTGCATCATTCCCCCTGCTTCATCATCCCCAAAGGACAAACACATGGTGACAGTCACCGATATCACTCTTGTCGACCCCTTGTATTCCTGCCAATTTCACTGTGACGAGGACATACTCGAGGAACTAACCACTCTCGACTACCCATGGGATGTGCTACACCACAGAGCACTCTTCTTTTCAAAACAAGCCTTCATGCCTCCTAACCAACACCCCATATACACAGTCAAAACCAAAGATTTTATCCCATCAGGGGATATCAACTAGTTCAAGAACCCCATCCCTAGCCTTGATGCTTTTGAAGAAGGCAACATGGCCAACATTTCCCCGACCATCAAAATTGATATTTCCATTAAAAATGGAGTCGTCGAGGAAATCACCATTGGCACCACATGCAGTCCTCAAGAAATCACCGCCTATCAAGCCCTCTTCCAAGAATATCGGGATATTTTTTCCTGTTCATACACAGAGATGCTCGGCCTTAATCCCTCCATTGTTGAACATCACATCGACACCTAGCCTTACATTACACCAGTTCATAAAAAACAATGACCACTGCACCCATCCAAAGCAACATCCATTAAAGCCAAAATTGACAAATTATCCGCGGTTGGGTTTATCTACCCCATCGCCTATACCTCATGGGTTTCCAACCCTGTACTCGTTAACAAAAAACAAGGCACTATCCGTGTCTACACGGACTTTCGTGACCTCAATCATGCCTATCCCAAAGACAACTTTCCAATGCCTTTCATTGATCAAGTTATCGACGACTGCACAAGCCACGAGAACTATCCCAAAGACATGTCGAAGCAGTTAACAAGGTCCTCAAGACCATGTTGCAGCACATGGTCAACAAACATAAGACCAATTGGCATCATATGTTATTTTCCATGCTATGGGCTTACCGTACGGCTATAAAAATAGCCATTGGTTTCACACCATTTCATCTAGTCCATGGGGTCGAGGCCACTCTTCATATTGAGTGTGAAATTCCCACCTTACGCACCGCAATTGAGCTATTACCCGACACTGCTCCAATGGAGCAGCGCTTGCTGAACTTAGAGTCACTGGATGAAGATCGTCGATCTTCATTACAGAACAATGAGGCAGCCAAAAAATGGTCAAAGGCCACCTTTGATCGCCATGTCAACCTTCACTCATTTCATGAAGGGGACCTCGTCCTTGCTTACAATATCGCTCACGACACCCTTGGTCATGGAAAATTTGAGTCACTATGGCATGGCCCCTACATTATCCAACATTGCCTCACCAAAGGCACATACATCCTGGCTTCTCCTGAAGGCCTCTCTCTCAAAGAACCCATCAATGGGTTATACTTAAATAAATTTCACGCCTAAGAGTAGCCATTCTACATTAGGTTATTTCCTTTATAGTGTTTTTAATCTTTTTCCATCCCACACGTCTAAAACTATCATTTTTGTTATTGACAGATGCTACCTACATCGGCCTACCACATCGATTACACCAACGACACCAGTCGCTGGACACAAAATCTTGCTTTGACAGCTTGGGCCTTCTATTCCCACTCACATGAACTACTCCACTCTAGCGGCATATGTTTGGGTTCAACAACCAACAACCAAGCCGAATACACTACCTTCATTGGCCTCCTCATCGATGCCCATCATCATCGTATTCATCACCTTAGCATCTTTCTTGACTCTCAATTAGTCGTCCTCCAGCTCAACAATGTGTACCGTTTCTGCGATCCTTGCCTCTTTCACAAATACCTGCAAGTTAGACTTTTATCTTGACATTTTGATTTTATTACATTTACACATATTCCAAGACAATTGAATCAAATTACAAATAACTTAGCTAACATTGTGTTAGATTGGCATATATCACATCAAGATACCTCTACATGCACATAAACCATCAAGAACCTGTCACAGCATATATAGATTAGACATCATCAACACATTAAAAAACACATGAAAAACATCACAACGACCCCAAAATATAAACTCTTATATATATAACTCGGTCGGCAGTGCCATCAAAATGTTTACATCAAAAAACATCATATACAAAATCCACAGGCCAGCAAATCTCCTCGGTACAAAACTGGTGCCACTACACCAAAATGGGCTCACCAGCCTATATACAAAAATACAAAAATACATAGAGTAACACTCAAGGTGCCTCTAGAGCACCACCTCCTGCCCCTCCCTTGGGCGGTGGTGCCCCACCCACTACTGGTCCCTCCAGACCGGGAGGTAATCGTCTGATCATGGCAGTCCCTGCTACTGCTGCTCGCCACACCACGGCCTGCCACATCAGCAGAACTCCCACACACTACTCCAGGATACCCTCATCCTGGATGCGCAACCACATGAGCTCAGGCACACCCTATAACACCACCTCCAAGCGGTGGTGAATATCCTCAAAATCTCCCCTGGCCTCCACCGGAGGAGCATGCGATGGCCTGGCACCAAGGTAATCAAAACGGTGTCTCCTCGCTGCTCTCTCGTCACCAGCTAGTCTCGCCTCGATGTCCTCAGGATGACCTCTCTCTCCTATATGTGGCCTTCCCCATGGTGGTCTCCCTGGCTCCTGGTGAGTTCAGGGTTCGTGCCACTTTGGAATCCTATGGGTTGTTGAAGTTCTTTGAGTGCCCGTTGATACGGGTGTAGGAGTATCTCCTGCAGTTTCAGCAACCCATAGGCTACCAAACTGTCATCCCTCAGCTGTGAGAAGTCCCTCTCTCGCCAATGGACCGGCATCATGAAAATGATCACCTGCAACCACATAATATAGTCCTGGGCAAACATTAAAAAAGATAAGTTTTACACTCGTCAGCCTTGGCCCCAAGGCACAACTATTTAACCCACAGGCGCGCACATATGCGCACCTGTTCACCCCACAGGTGCGCACATATGTGCACCTGTACACCCCAAATGCATGCATGAAAGCATGCCTGTCCATCCCATAGTCATGCATGCATGCATGCCTGACCACCCTACAGGGGCGCCTCCATGCACCCCTGTCACGAACACAGGCACGCATCACAGTGTGCCTATCCACTACATAGTCATGCACCCATGCGCAACTGTGTAGCAAAAAGATGCACATATCATGCGCACCTTTGTCCCCCTTAAAGGCGCACCCATGCACAGCTATCCAGATAATAGGCGCACACCCATGCACACATATTTTTGGATCACCCGTGCACTGGGGGGGCCACACCCATAAAACCCCCTATATGCCCTCCATATAGGCCCTACCCATAAATTGAAAACCTACTTCTATGCGGGATGATAAGACCACTAAATTGAAGCTTGTTGGTCCTAAATCGGCTACCTCATCCTCCCAAAATCTCCAAATCTCCTCTGAAAACCCCTCATCCAGTCACTTCGACAGCAAGTACAAATGAGGTGGCAATGTAGGCCCTACAACTATATACAGGCCTTTCCGCCCAACTTCCAAACACGATTCCAAGAGCTCTGGGTGTCCATTTTTCGATCTGTCTTCAACCACGAGATCAGCATCCCATCATCTACATCAAGATAGTCCTTGCGCCAGTTTTTATCCTTAGTCCCTGTGGCACCATTTTTTCATACCCCATCCAGGTACGCATGATCATGTTCAAAATTATCAAATAAATGCTTGTATGTTCGATTCTCTTCAGATATTGTTCAGGTCAGGTATTTGGTTTTCATGTGTGCAGGTACTTGGTCATCATACATCAATGCAACCCCTTCAGGTACATAATCAACAATGGCATGTAATCATTCCCTCTGAATCTCAATTGCATCTCTAGTCACAACCTCTAAAATTTGCCTCTAGGATCCCCATCTCCAGCTCTACAGTACCGACACCTCCATTGCATCTTAGGTATTGTCACTCAGTAGCACTCTTCCCCACATGAGTTGTCCCATTCATAGCACCCTTTTTCACTTTGACACTCATGTTGTTTTTCAACCCTTTAGGGATGGGAGTCCCGATAGTCTTACATCATGTCACAAATCAGCCACATACTCCTTCTCCTCATTTTTATAGCTTTCCCAATGGAATCCTGAATTATCTCTTCAAGGTTCTATTTTGACTGAACCTTCGCAGTATCATGAACCCTCCATTTCTTCCACAATCACTTTGCCCCTCTGCAAATTTCCCTCCATTTCATCTACCTCATGCAGAAACCCACCCATGGGGCCCCCACCTTCCACAAATTCTCCAAGATAATGGCGCCCTAACCAGCCCAACCATATTACATTGGGGCACTCATTTTTGTATTTGTACACTCATCCCAAATTATTCTTTATTTATTGTAAAAAAACCTTTGTTTCCAGCATTTACATACCTTTTTGGCGTCACCTTTGGCGAACTTCTTCCCTTTTTGGAAAACGCAACCCATATCGCCCTTGGTTGGGGCACTCCTTCTTATCTACCCATGTTGACATCATCCATATACTCCGAGTATCCCACAAGCCACTTACCGCTGCCCTCTGAGTTTGTTCACTTTTTCCCGCCTCTGGCACAACTTCTCCCACGTCTTGTTGTCCCCCTCACACTCGACCTAGTTGAACAATTGTGTCCACTTATACTTCACATATACCCCCAACCAAGGGAATTCTTGAGTCTTCATACATCTTGACTTCAACCATGTACCTCCTCCAGTTCCTAACCTCACCTAGTAGATTTCACGAAGCCCTTTGCTTCTGGGAGTCACATCCCCCTTTTGTTGACATCAACGTAGTTTTCCAGAAGGGTGACAGTATCTTGACTCTCATTACCTTTCCAATGAGAGGTCTTAGAAGGCACAAGGAGAACCACAATTTCTCCCTACTGTTGTTGACCCCCGTAACATTCAACTTAAACACTTTCTCCTGTTACAGTAGGTCTTACTTTGCGACTATTGCAGTTATTTTTTATATTTGCCGAAGACCTCTGAACTTAGCTGGGCTATCAATGCCTACAGAATCTGTGATATTTCTTATAGATGTCACTGCCTACTATTAAAATTATGTTCCTCTGCGGAATTGTCTTCTTCCTTTATCAAGACAGCCCCCAAGGGCACTGCATTTGTCTACATCAAGACACCATTCCTTTTTGAGTTACTATGACACGAGCATGGGGCATGCTCACCTCGTTTGTACACAGTTTATTTTTACACACCTTATGGAAGGTTGGGTTCTACAGGTTCCCTTCTCCCTCTAATTGGTAACTCTTGACACTATCACTATCACTCTTTCTTACAATGGAACTCTCAGTAGAAGAAACATTGATGAATTTTGGCTATACATATGCTCCTAACCTCATCCATTAGGGGGCATCTGTTATCACTGAAATTTCATCCGCAAATGGTTACAAGAATCCAGCATCGTCAAACATTATGAGGTCACCCATGGACCAAAATTACCACAAAATCATTTCCAAAAGGTCCAAAACTATACAACCAGTGATAAAATTACAGTGCGATATGACTACACAGGGTGCGCACGCACATGCGCAAAACAGAAATGCAGGAAAAGCACACATGTGACTGATGCGCGATTGTGGTCACTAAAATCCATGCACATCTAAGAATGGTGCATTTATGAGATTGGTTGGCCTCCCACCCACTTCTGCTTCAACTTCCAAGTCTATTTGACACCCAAATTTTCGCTGAATCCGACTGGGTTGCTGGTCAAGGACCTAGAAATGCCCTAAATAGCCTCTTTTCACACTACAAGTTGGTTGTACAATACCTCAAAGAGGTGCTATAAAACAAGGCCATGGGTGCACTTCATTTTCAAGGAATTTCATTAGCAAAGTTATTTTTCCACTATTCTCTTGAGGAATCCTCTACTCTTATCAAGAGTATACTAGCACCATTACATTGGGGAATCCATCTCACCTCTTGAGCGGATTTTCTTGGGATTCTTTCACCATTTTCATTCAAATTTGTAAGAAGAGATTAGTTGTGGGGGTCCAAGAGCCCTCCCTTGGAGGAATAAGGGACCCATAGTTCTCTTTCTTCTTGGTGTTTTCTTTCACTAATATAATCCTTGCCATTGGTGACATGAGTCTTATTGGTCTTTTGTTCTTATGTCCTTATGCTCAATAGTTTAGTTGTTCTTTTATGTTTCTTTCTCTAACCCTTTTCCCTTACAACTGTCCTTCTTAGCTAACCCAACTAAGCTTGTAAGCATCTCTGTTTTGCTCACTTCCTTCCAACTAGGTCTCCACCACTTCAATCCTCCACCAAAGGCAAGCTCATAGAAAAGAGGTAATGAGGTCCTCTCGAGAATAAGGAAAGAGATTGGGGGCTGAAAATTGTGTTCAGACTTGAGGGACAAAGGGATGCAGACTCAATATGAAGTAATTTCTCCAGAGTAACTTTTCTCTCAAAGTTGAACGCTTTCTCATTATTTTCCATAGCTCGAAATTGTTCTCTTATAGCCTCTAGAATGCAACTGAATGGAAAATTTGGAACATTTCCAGTATATGGAAGGCCAAATATCAGAGATATTTTGTTGTGGCATGGAAACCCGACCTCATTTTTTATTTTCTGGCACATATCCTGATATATGTGACCTGTAGTGGAGCATCAAGCATATATGCATCTTGCAAAGAAGTTAGGGAGCGTATATGTGGAAAAATATATATTTTTGGCTCTGGATTTGTCAAAAATGGGTTGATAAGTCTGCATAGGGAAATGGAAAAAGGCCCTCTGTGCAATATAGAAATGGTGAGGAAAATCTTTCTATAATAGATGCCCCCTAATGTGTGAGATCAGAGGAGTATCTGCAATGGCCAAAATACATTATAAATAACCCAGAAGTGGAGTGGTAGAGAACCAGCTAGATGAACTCAATTCCTCATTACATTATGTACTAACTTTGCATACATGGCTGCCAAGAATACAATGCAGATCCATGTGGGAAATATACCAACAAGTGTTCATAGTCATGAGTAGGCAAGTATGAATTTGGTTACGTGCCAATAGTTGTCATAGTCACAAACAAGGCCCAGTGAAACTAGTCTCAAAATCAATCTAAAGATATCTGTATACCATGGAGTACAATCTTATCTCCCATGATCATTGAAGTCAAATATGTACTGGTCCAATGAAATGGAAGCAACAACTCAGGAAAGTTATGTCCACAAAGTGATTTCTTCAAGTCTTCAATACAATCCGCCAATGGTGCAAGTTTACATCATGTGAATAAATGAGTTGAGGTTGAACATGATGAGACATATTTTGATTACTGGTCATTGAGGTATATCGTTAACAAACACAAGATAGCCTACCAATTATGAAAGTAGGTATCAAGGCACCAAGTACATCTCTACAAATGTGAATAAAGGAGTTGGTGTCGAACACTTGAGAGATCCATTGATAAGGAGACATTGATGTATTCCCACCTATCAATGGGGAGAGAGCCTGCCACAAATGACTGCAAGCCTCAAGATACTCATAAAACTCTAGGTCTCATATCCAGAATACATGAGCTAAAGTCGATGGAAAGAGACCCACTGAAAGGAGAGCATTAAGGCATCTCTCATCAGTCAGCATGAGGAAGAAAGCAAGAGCTTCATGATTTGGTGGAGATTAGACTAAGAACATGTTCACGAACCCATGAATCTGTGCATCTTTTGCATGTGCCAAATGCAAGAGGTACATGAAAAAGACCCTCTTAATAGTAGTCAACGATGAAAACTGCTAACAAAGGCAAGGAAACCACCAGTAAGGCTAATGGAATCGAAGACACTACATGAATCCCAAGGTGTGAATAGATGTCTTGCCGTCGAACATAAGGGAAACCACCCAGTCAATGACCCATGATGAAATGTTGATTTTTGGGTTCAAGGTGACCTACCAATGATGAAAGTAGGGCCAGGGTGCATCATAAGACCAAAGTATCATCTGATTCTGAGACAAACAGAGGGTATGGCCGACATGCAAAGTCAAGATTTCTGAGGAGTGGCTTACACAGGTTGATAGACTTCCTTTGAACAATATCATGAGACATACGGTGCACTCCGATAGCATAGACTTAATGATGTGACAACTAGATGTAGGAGGCATCCATAATATTCTCTATAGTGACTGGAAGATTAACCAGTCCGTAGAGAAAATTTTGTAATGAGATCAGCTTCTCAAGGCCATGATAAACCCAAAATTATGATGATGCAAGGACTCAATAACGTTGTTCTCTATTCAAAGGAAACACGATTGCTGCCAATTACAATATAGTACTCCCTTCTCGCCCGTCTCTTTTTATTTTTTCATACAAGTGAATGCTATTATACAGAGGAGGGAACGAGTGTCACAAGTAAAAAAAACTAGTTCTAGCAATGGAACGTACCTATTCTCAATGAAAGGAAATGCATGCAGGAGATAGACACTTGGGGTGATGTTCCCTCCAAGGTATAGGGTGTTAAATTGCGAAGGATATAAACAAGGCTTTGCTTGGTTGAGGATGCAAACTGGTTGGGCCATGGTTTATAACGCAAAGCGAGAACTAGCTAAAGGCTCAATACTGCAAGCAAGGGAATGAGATGTAATCAAAATTTAATGCCAAAAAATGTCCTTTTTTATATCTTTTAGTCTACTTGGTGTGAAAAAGGGGTAAACTTGTGCCAAATAGAGCTTAACTAAGACTCATGATCTTTAAAATCCAATTTTAACGAGTGTGAAAGGGACAAATCACTTGGTGACCTTTTCAATTTTTAATAACGAGTCGGAAAAGAGCTTAACTAAGACTCATTTTTAGTTCTAATCAACATGTAAAGGACGAGGCCAAGGTTCCCATCCCAACCTTCTGTCGAAAGTCTGTATCCTGCGGATAGCTGACGCAAGCTTGGGAAAGCCCAAAGCTCTCCAAGTCGAGGAGGAGAAAGTGCTAATGGAGTACATAGTCTCTTTTATGGTTTGAACAATGTCTCTTAATGGAAAATAGATAGGTGGGGTAATGGTATGTCCCATCAGGTCGTCCCAATCAAAGGGGGATTTGTCGGGACTTCAAGGGAGAGTATTCGGATGAAGAATGAATCTCTCTTGTTCAGAAGGGGGAATACTTGGAATGTTTATGACATGACTATAAGGTGCATCACTCACTTGAGGGAGATTTGGTTTGACTAGAGATTGCACTAGTGTGGTCACTTCTTCAATTATAGGTTGAAGAATATGCATAGTAACAGGGACAAGAGACACTTCACCCTCAACAACGAGGGTGAGGTCAGAGGAAAATCTTGGTGGTAGGACCACTGGGATCGCTAAAGGAGGAGTGGAAAGAGGAGAAACCATGGGTGTCTTAGAATTCGAAGGGATTTTGGGGGAGCCCCATGCCTCTGGTATCCCGACAGTCACTAAGCACAAACAAGTAAGATGACTTCCTTCATAATTCCTGCAAAGGAATTTAGGATTACATCTGAGACGTTTAGGTTTCTAGATGGGACTAGCCGAGGAAAGATATTTGTCTCCTGTAAGATGAATAGGAGTCAGAGACGTGACACAGCTATGATCTAGGGTGAAAAGGATTGTCATATACCCACTACCATAATCACAGGTTTCGTTGATTTCTGCAGAATTAGAGCCCCCAAATTACCTATGGAGGCCTAGCGCAAGCTAGCCCTTTCTCTCTCTCTGTTCCCATGTGATCGCGGGTCATGATCACAGGTCAAATAATCATGGTGCCTCTTTGTATTTCAAACCTCAGTGCTACAGTGATGTTGAATCGTTTGACTCTGCAACCACCGAACCCCGACAGGGCTGGCAACTGGCCAATAGGGACGAATCCCTATAGGGTTAGAAGGTGGCCAATAGGAACGGCCCTGTCGCACGGTTGAGCGGAGTACAGGTGGTGAGAGGGGAAACACGACACAGTGGGTGGCGTGACAGGAGATGGGTCCCACTTCACACACCACACCATTCCGGACCCCCCCCCATTAAAGGCAGAATGGCAAGGGGGGTCCGGAATTCACCTGAATGTCGTTGATCAAGGCAAATTGATCCTGACCGTTCCTGAGTTGCACGCTCGATTCCGGACACCCCCCCCACCGCTAAAGGAAGAACAACAAGGGGGCTCCGGAATTAAATGTCAACCGTAGATCTGGATGGGTGGACCTTGGTCATTCATATTTTCTCACCACTTACCCTAAGGCACATTCATGCCCCAGCTTAAAGTTGACATCTCTTATCCACATTTGACGGTCATTATAGACCCTGAGATCCCCCAAAGGAATCTCGTTCGTTCATTGGTATTTAACCACATGCTAACATCTCCATATTATAGGTTGGGATTTATCAAGGCGAGAGCCCGAACTCTCGTCAACGGAACTCCTCAATCCCTGATTCTCGATTTCCTGATACGGGTAATATTTCGACACGTAGCCTCCTTAAATTGGATGGTCCAGATCTATCCTGAGGTTTCCACCATGGAAAGTCCTGATCTCTTGTCACCAGGACTCCCAATTTCACGATTCCCAATTTCCCAAAACGGGCAATCTCTCGACACATAGCCTCCTTAAATCGGACGGTCCAGATCTGTCCCAGGGTTTCCACAATGGAAAGTCCTGATCTCTCGTCACCAGGACTACTAAGTTCATGATTCCCGATTTCCCGAAACGGGCAATCTATCGACACGTAGCCTCCTTAAATTGGACGGTCTAGATCTGTCCTGGGGTTTCCAAAATGGAAAGTCCTGATCTCTCGTCACCAGGACTCCCGAGTTTGCGATTCCCGATTTCCCAAAACGGGCAATCTCTCGACACGTAGCCTCCTTAAATTGGATGGTCCAGATCTTTCTGGGGGTTTCCACAATGGAAATTCCCTATCTCTCATCACCAGAACTCCCGAGTTCTCGACTCCTGATTTCCCGAAATGGGTAATCTCTTGAGACGTGGCCTCCGTTATTCGGACGGTCCAGATCTATCCTGGGGTTTCCACAATGGAAAGTCCCTATCTCTCATCACCAGAACTCTCGAGTTCTCGACTCCCGATTTCCCAAAATGGGTAATCTCTTGACAGATCCAATGGTTGTCGGGTTTTTCAGTCGAGATCTGACGGTTCAAACAGGTTCCTAACTTCCATGACTTCCTGGACGTGGAAAAATCAACGGTCCAGATGCTTTCATGGACCTTGGGGATCTACGGTCCCAATCTCTTCACCACCCATGAAGACACAAAAGTCACAGGGGTAAGGAACTTAACATCCTACTTTATCCTACCAAATCTAATGGTCATGAGTAACCACAGATTTCCCAACGGGATCTCGTTCATCGATCAACACCTATCAAGGTTAAGGTACTTATCTTTCCAACTTCTTCTTTTTATCTGATGGCCGTGAGTGACCATAGATCTTCTGATGGGATCTCGTCCATCGATTCGATACTTATCAGGGATTTCTTAAGGCCTTGTGCCTTCACGTCCTCCTTCTGGGTTCTTGATGGATTTTTCAAGAAGGGTATCTCTATGGGGAGGTTTACCCAGGGTACTATATAAGGCAGATAAGGGTATCTCTCTCCTGAGAACCAGGCGTGAAGTCTGAATTAGATCAGTATGCATATAAATAACAATTTAAGAGAACATAAGCCACACGTAATCTTTCCATCATAAACATACAACTACCAGTACTGATCAAAACATCCTACAGACATTCTTATACTGAAATTAGTCACGATTTCATAGCTTATGATCATAAATGTCAGCATACATATCTTTCAAGATGTCAAATGCAAAACACTTATCAGAAAGTAACACTAGGGGTTATGCAACTGCTGAGAGGAGTGCTCGTTTCCACCCAACCGTAGGCTCAGCGACTCCCAGCGGATTTACCACTAGCCACCCCTGAGTTGAGACCACGATGTTGTGAGACTGTGTCTCTGTTTTCCAGTCACCAGAAGTGAAGGTTACTCTCCTTCCTTTCTGCTATCACTCACTCTGCATATCGCCAGAGTTCTCCCCTCACGTCTGCCCCCCAGTCGATTCTCCCCCACGCCTTTTCCTCTTGTGAGGTTGCGTGTGGCGCAATTTCCCTCACGTTGGTCAGGTATGATGGCTCTACGGATGGGTGGTTCACCTCCCATCCATCATTAATTCCTGAGGAACCATCTACCTACCAGCCTGCAAGACATTTAATTCGGGGCTAGCGAGCCTCTTTTGGTTCTCTGGGCCAGTGAAGTCCAAATACGGTATTGACTCTCGGTGGAAGTTAATGCCACCTTTCTAGGTGCCTTCCACCACCATCGTGGTCTATTTTTCATCACATCCCCTCTCATCAATCCTGAAATATAAATTCATAATGTTATTTACATTCATCGACCTTTTCCACAAGGTCCATTCATATCACCTATTCACATTTCTGAGTTTGCCATAGTTCTGGCCAGTCCAGTTATTTTTACAAATTGGCAGAAACGGGGTGTTACAATTCCCTCCCCCTTAAAGGAACATCGTCCTCGATGTTCTTATCTTTTAATATGAATTGCATGTACAGAAGTAAACAAAATCAGATATGCCTATCTCATGGAATCCTCCATTTCCCATGTAGCCTCATATGGGCCAAAATGTCTCCACTGCACCTTTACCTATGCAATGGTTCGATTCCGGAGCAGGGTTTCCTTTCTGTCCAATATGCATTGGGGTTCTGGTATAAATTCTCCCTCAGGTTCCACCTAGATCACAGACCATTCAATTATATGATTAGCATCATGTACATATTTCTTCAATAATGAAACATGGAAAACATTATATGCTTTTACTGTGGGAGGAAGTGCTAGCCGATAGGCTACAGGTCCCACTCTATCTAGAACCTCAAAGGGTCCACAATACCGAGGTGCCAACTTGGCACAATATCCCATTTTCAGGGAACTCCTTCTGGTCTTAATTCTGAGATATACATGGTCTCCCATTTTGAACTCTCTTGGAGTTCTCTTTTGATCCGCATAACTTTTCTGTCGGTTCTGAGCGACCTTTAGATTTAGTTTTATCTGAATCACTTGTTGTTCCATTTATTTCAACATGTCGGGTCCAAAAGAAATCATATTTACAGGATTACTCTAGCTGACTGGAGTATCACACGGCCTACCATAGAGGACCTCGAAGGGACTCATCTTTAAGGATGCTTGGTAGTTGTTGTTGTGGGTGAATTCTACCAATGGTAGGTAGTCTTCCCATTTCTTGGGTTGATGCATTACATGCATCCTTAACATATCCTCTAATATTTGATTTACTCTTTATGTCTTTCCGTCGGTTTGAGGGTGATAGGCGGTGCTAAACAACAATTTGGTTTCTAAACCAGCCATCAATGATTTCCAAAAATTGGAAGTAAATTTTGTGTCTCTGTCAGAAACTATCTCTTTCGGCATACCGTGCAGTCTGAATACCTCTTTCATGAATACCTGGGTGATATCTATCGCCTGGCAGGTTGATTTGACGGGGATGAAATGAGCAGACTTGCTCAGTTTATCCACCACTACCATAATGGCGTCATTCTATTTGGTTGAAGTTGGCAATCCAGTGATAAAATCCATGGAGATGGTTTCCCATTTCCATTCTGGGATGGGTGAAGGGTGCAATAGTTCTGTTGGGTGTCAATGTTCTACTTTAACCTGTTGGAACTCTATGCATTGGGCCAAATATTTGGCTATGTCTTTCTTCAATCCAGGCCAATAAAATTGTTTCTGGGTGGCAGTGATCATTTTCTGGTATCCTGGGTGACCAGTATATGGTCTTTTATGTAGTTCATCCATAATGAACCTATTCAAGTCATCACAATTTGGAATGTACAGTCTATCTCTGTAAGTGAGCAGACCTCCTTCGGTCATCTGGTAGCCTTCATATTTTACTCCAGCGGGTTCTTGCTGTAGGTACAGGG
>JZKD02S1226569.1:73984-97026 GCA_000966675.3 Picea glauca | reverse complement strand
CTTGGTCGTCCAGATTTGCTCGCCACTTACCCTAAGGTGCATTCGTGCCCCGGCTTAAAGTTGACATCTCTTCTCCACATTTGATGGTCATTATAGACCCTAAGATCCCCCGAAGGAATCTCATCCATTCATCGGGATTTAACCACATGCTAACATCCCCATATTATAGGTCAGGATTTATCAAGGTGAGAGCCCGACCTCTCATCAACAGAACTCCCAAATCCCCGATTCCCGATTTCCCGATATGGGTAATCTTTCGACATGTAGCCTCCTTAAATCGAACGGTCTAGATCTGTCCCGGGGTTTCCACCATGGAAAGTCTCGATCTCTCATCACCAGGACTCTCGAGTTCGTGGTTCGTGATTTCCTAAAATGGGCAATCTCTCAACACGTGGCCTCCTTAAATCAAACGGTCCAGATCTATCATGGGGTTTCCACAATGGAAAGTCCCGATCTCTCATCACCAGGACTCCCGAGTTTGCGATTCCCAATTTCCCAAAATGGGCAATCTCTCGACACGTAGCCTCCTTAAATCGGACGGTCCAGATCTGTCCTAGGGTTTTCTCAATGGAAAGTCTCGATCTCTCATCACCAGGACTCATGAGTTCACAATTCCCAATTTCCCAAAACAGGCAATCTCTAGACACATAGCCTCCTTAAATCGGATGGTCCAAATCTGTCCCGAGGTTTCCACAATGGAAAGGCCCTATCTCTCATCACCAGATCTCCCGAGTTCTTGACTCCTGATTTCCCGAAATGGGTAATCTCTTGACACGTGGCCTCCATTATTCGGATGGTCGAGATCTATCCCGGGGTTTCCACAAAGGAAAGTCCCTATCTCTCATCACCAAAACTCCCAAGTTCTCGACTCCCGATTTCCCGAAATGGTTAATCTCTTGACAGATCCAATGGTATTCAGGTTTTTCAGCCGAGATCTGACGATTCAGATAGGTTCCTAACTTGTGCATTCTCCCACGACTTCCTGGACGTGGAAAAATCAACAGTCCAGATTCCCTCATGGACCTTGGGGATCTACGGTCCCGATCTCTTCGCTACCCATGAAGACACAAAAGTCACAGGAGTAAGGCACTTAACATCCTACTTTCTCCTACCAAATCTAATGGTCATGAGTAACCACAAATTTCCCGACGAGATCTTGTCCGTCGAACAACACCTATCAAGGTTAAGGTACTTATCTTTCCAGCTTTTTCTTCTTATCTGACGGTCATGAGTGACCACATCTCTCCCGACAGGATCTCATCCATCGATTCGATACTTATCAGGGATTTCTTAAGGCCTTACGCCTTCACGTCCTCCTTCCGGGTTCTTGATGGCTTTTTCAAGAAGGGTATCTCTATGGGGAGGTTTACCCAGGGTACTATCTGAGGTAGATAAGGGTATCTCTCTCCCAAGAACGAGGCGTGAAGTATGAATTAGATTAGTATGCATATAAATAACAATTTAAGAGAACATAAGCCACACGTAATCTTTCCATCATAAACATACAACTACCAATACTGATCAAAACATCCTACAGACATTCTTATACTGAAATTAGTCACGATTTCATAGCTTATGATCATAAATGTTAGCATACATATATTTCAAGATGTCAAATGAAAAAAACTTATTAGAAAGTAACACCAGGGGTTATGCAACTGCTGCAAGGGGTGCTCGTTTCCACCCAACTGTAGGCTCAGCGACTCCTAGTGGATTTACCACTAGCCACCCCCGAGCTAAGACCACGATGCTATGAGACTGTGTCTCTGTTTACCAGTGACCAGAAGTGAAGGTTACTCTCCTTCCTCTCTGCTATCACTCACTCTACATATCGCCAGAGTTCTCCAATTTCATCTGCCCCCCAATCGCTTCTCCCCCACGCCTTTTCCTCTTGCAAGGTTGCGTGTGGTGGGATTTACCTCACATTGGTCATGCATGATAGCTCTATGGATGGGCGGTTCACCTCCCATCCCTCATTAATTCCTGAGGAGCCATCTACCTACCAGCCTGTGAGACATTTAATTCGGGGCCAGCGAGCCGCTTTTGGTTCTCTAGGCCAGTGAAGTCCAAATATGATATTGATTCTCGGTGGAAGTTAATGCCACCTTTCCAGGTGCCTTCCACCTCCATCGTGGTCTCTTTTTTAGCACATCCCCTCTCAGCAGTCCTACAATATAAATTCATAATGTTATTTACATTCATCGGCCTTTTCCACAAGGTCCATTCATATCACCTATTCACATTTCTGAGTTTGCCACAGTTCTGGCCAGTCTAGTTATTTTTACAAACTGGGGGAAACAGGGTGTTACAAATATGGTACCCCCAACATAATTGGCAGAGGTTGGAAGTGAGTTGTCGACATGATTTGTAGAAAGTGTCGACTCATATCCGACATGACTAGCAAGGTGGGTGATGGTGCAATGGTGTGGCTTACAGTGGTTGGGCTAGCAATAGGTTGTGGTATTTGAGTCCAAGGTCCCAGAAAATTTTTATTTTGAAACATTGTAGGCAAGAAAGGATCCTGGTATACTCCCTGTCTTAGCCCATAAACATGGTGGTTTATGTTAAGGTGGTCTGAAGAGGTCTAGACGAGAATCATCACTGAGGTCTGCAAAAAGACCGAGGTAGGATAAGAATTATTCGAGTGAGGATATATGTTGCCCCCTTGAGAGGGTGTCCCATAACAAGGGTATCCCGAATTATAAAATTGATTCTGCCCATACGAAAGACCTGGGGGTACTTGAGGACCTAGTGCAGAAAAAGTGTTTAAAGGGACCGACATGGTAGATGAAAGATACATGGGCAGGGTGTAATAATCACCCATTTGAGCATCCTTTACCTTCTCATTACCTTCATAACTATTAATGCATTTGTCCCACATTTCTTTGGCATATTCTAAGTGCATAACTTTTACAAATTATGCTTCTGCAAGCCCACTACCAGATCATCCTCTATTCTACATGTATTTCTCATGCCAATTCCTCTACCATATCATCCTCACAACTCTTTGTATTCTCTATGGTTATTCCCATTATGTTCATCATGAATGGTCATTATGATGAGATTCTTTGGCTTCTCTGGCAGTTACAGTCTTCAATACTTTTCCATCTATCAATTGTCTCTATGATTAATCTTCATACCACTAGTAGTTACCTCGAGATTCTTCATCTCCTCTGGCAATCAACCTGAAGCCTCTTCAAATTATCTGGCAGAAACTATCAACCACAAGCCTTTTCCCTTTCTGTGAAAAGTACACAATGGGCAATCTCTTTTCTGGCCAGGCCCTTTCCTTCATGTGAGCACCGGCGGTGACCAAACGCCTAACTAATGGGCACTTCTTGAATTCACATTTTTGGTGTTCTAGCTGTGCGTTGACTCGATTCTCCCAACTTGTGATATCCAAAATGGAGCCTAGTGACATGCTAGCTCCTCACTTAACCTTTGATGATGTGACCACTGAATGTGACCACTTACTAATCTCTGATGTGGAGCCTAGCAACATGCTAGCTCCTCCCTTAATCCTCTGACGATGTGACCTCCAGCTCTGACCCGAGGCTTAATCTTTTAGGTGCTTCATAACTTTGCATATCGGGTAATCTACCATGAGTCACCCCAAATCTCTGCTTTCCATATCAATGGTCCACGCTCTCCTTTTGGTCGATGACTATGATCAAATCATGATGTCGCATGTCGGGTGTTTGAAAATGAGCCAACCTTGAATCTTCCAACTCTCGATTCCTGATTTTCCACTTTGCCAGATCAACGGTCACGACTACTCATCAATCTGACGACTCATATCTCATCGTGAATTCACATGTTAGGTGTTTGAACGTGAGCCAACCCTAACTTTTCCAACTCCCAATTCACAATTTTCCGCTTTTCCAGATCAATGGTCACGACTTCTCTTTGATATGACAACTCAAATCTCATAACGACTTTGCATGTCGGGTGTTTGAACATGAACCAACCCTGACTCTTCTAACTCCCAATTCTTGATTTTTCACTTTGCCAGATCAACAGCCCACGACATTTCTCGATCCAATGTTTTTGATCAATATCACGAACTTGGAATTTGCGATGTTTGTAGACTACTCGATGCAGTTCTTTCGATTCGTGATTCTACGAATCTACTTTATGGGTTGCATCGTGTCCTTCCCATATGAACGACTAGTATTTCTTCGCATATTTGGAGTGTTGATTGACTTTTGGGATTATCCTCCTTGCAGCTCCATTGGATCTAACATCTTCTAGTCCTTCGCTCTCTGATCTAATGGATGAGGTATAACATCCTCCTCTGTGCACTCCTCCTTTCTGGACTCTGATTTGATGGCCCGGATAATTCCTCACTACAACGGTCGAGATATCCTCTTCATGAACTTAGACTTCACGAGTTCCTGCAAATCTTCCTTTGACTTTCCCTATTTGCGAGTCAGTGAAATGTTGATCTCTCGCCACATGCCCTCTCTCGATGGATGGTCAGGATTTACTACGCGATATTGGAAGAATTTATAAGTTTCAAAGGCCTCAACCTTTGATTCTTCTGCGAGTCTTGATGAATTTGGGTCTTCTCTATGTTTCTGAGAATACTATCTCTCCTGAGATTTGGTAATGGAATTAACCTCGACCCTAGCGCACACTTGGGATCTTCATGCAACCATGCACTATTCCTCATGAGATTCTCAAGATTTCTCTTCTATGTCTTCCTAAAAGACATATGGTGTCTGCCTGGCACATTCTTCGCTTTCTCATCTTCTGGTCTCTCAAGATTCGGTTCGACACTATTCTTGCCAGTGCCATCCTTGCTGATGTTCTTGCCATCAATGACAAGCATGCTCTTCCTGTAAACATGCAAACAGTACAATAGGATGCCTATCACAGAACTATATGAACTCTAATCAACATCAGGTGATTCATCATCCTTGATTAACTTGCAAACAATGACCATAGGTGTGCTCATAGGTGTAGAATCTTCCATTTGAAACCTTTTCAACATTTCTCTTAGATATTTCTCCTGAGAAAGAAATATTCCTTCAGACCTCTGAGTAATTTGAAGACCAAGAAAAAATGATTGTTCCCCTATCATAGACATTTCAAATTTAGACTACATGGCAGAAGCAAACCATTGTACCAATGAAGCATTATTGCTTCCGAAGATTATGTCATTTACATAGACCAACACAATGAGAAAATCATTACCCTTTGTTTTGATATATAGAGTGTTGTCAATTGTTCCTATCTTGAACCCTTTGTCTTGAATATACTTATCCAGTCTGTAATACTAGGCACGAGGAGCTTGTTTCAACCCATATAAATCTTTCTTCTTTTAGATCTCCATTTAGAAAAGTTGACTTGACATCCATTTGATAGCCTTTAAATTGTTTATGAAAAGCATAGGCAAGAAACATTCTAATAGTTTATAATCTTGCTACGGGTGCAAATGTTTCATCAAAGTCCAGTCCTTCTATTTGAGCATATCCTTTGCAGACCAATCTAGCCTTATTTATTACAATATTTACTTTTTCATTCATCTTATTTTTGTAAACCCATTTGGATCCTATTACATTTTTATTTTCTAGCCTACGAACGAGTTACCAAGTGACAATCTTTTCAATCTAGTCCAGTTCCTCATTCATTGATTTTAACCAATTTACATCTTTACTGGCTTCATTAAAGTTATTGGGTTCCACCATGAATATGAAGGCTATATGTTATTTCTCGGTGTCTTTGATTATCCTTCTTTTGTTTTGTACACCTTTGTTTCTGCAGGTTTTTTGTTGTCAATGGTTGTAGATTTGACGAACTTGATGGATTCTTTGTTTCTTGGCTGGCCACTACTTGATCCCTCTTCATAACCCAAACTAGTTTTCAACTTTGAATTGTTTTGATGATTCAGAATGGACTCTAATCCTTTTGAGGCTTTAACACTTGTTAGATTTGATGGTATAAGGCCTGAAATTTCTCTATATCTTTTCTGACAGTCACTACTTCAGCTTCCAATTTTTCACCTTTTGTTTCAGTTTCTTTCAATTTCTATTTGAGGATGTCTTCAATATTATTAGATTCTTCTAACTTAACCTTCAATGGGGAAATTTATTCAGATGGCTCATTGCATGTTTTCTCATACCTAAGCAGTAACTGTTTTTGTTTTCTTTTCTTTTCTCTGCGTCTATCAATCTCTTCCATGGCACTGACAAGTTCTCCTTCAAGATCTACTACTTCTTCACAATCAAAAAAATCACTTCATGTCTCTTCAGTGTTTAGATATTCTAAATATATTATCATGATATCATTTATTTTGTCTTCAATAGAAGAGTCATTGCTTTCATCATCTGAGGGATCATCATCATTGTTTACACAAAGGCTTTTCTTCTTAAAATTATTCTCTTTATAGACCTTCTTGTGCTTGTGCTTATCTTAATCGTCATATGTCTAATCCTTTATTTTGTGAGGAAACTTAGATGAAAAATGACATATCTTACCATAGTTGAAACATTTGAAGGGAAGTTTACCTTTGTATTTTCCTGATCCTTTCTTCAGTCTTCTCACAAAATTTTCTTCAATCTCATCTATATCAGAGTCTGTGTTTTTATTTACTTTAAACGATGCCTCTCTTGTAGTGGATTTACCTTTGGTGATTCTCATTTCATAAGTAGTTAGAGTTCTAAGAAGTTTATCTAGTGTTAACTTTTTGAGATAAGTTATTTCCTCTATAACAGAGACCTTTGAGTTAAATATACTAGGAAGAGATCTTACTATTTTTTGGACTAGAAATGATTTATCTATCATTTCACCTAGGCCTTTCATAATGTTGACAAGTTAATCTATATGTAATAAGTACTCACTGATAGTTTTGTCATCATCCATCTTTAACTGCTCAAATTTCATTCTGTGAGTCTGAAGTTTTGCGTATTTCACCTTTTAATTACCTTCATAACTACTTATCAGCTTGTCCCACATAACTTTTTCTAAATCACAGTGCATGAATTTGACAAACTTAGCTTCAGAAATTCCACTAAGGATGACATTCATTGTTTTTTCATTAAAGCTAAACTACAACTTATCATCTTTTGAGGCCAAGACTACAAGCTTCACATATCCCATTTCAATGACATCCCAAACATCAACACCCAAAGACATTAAATGTGTTCTCATTCTTATTTTCCAAAAGGAAAAGTTTGTTCCACAAATAGAGGGGGTCTATTAGTTGAACGTCCATCATGAATAGTCATGTTCAAGCTTATGGATCTACCTTTGATCAAAGGAACTGACTCTGATACTGATTGTTGGAAATATAACTGGGAGGGGGGGTGAATCAAATATATATATAAGATTGAAACTTTTCCTGTTCTTTTTCTTTTTCTTTCTAGATTATTATTTAATGTGTTGTTGATAACTTAACATGCATAGATATACAATATTTGATCAATCACACAGAATACACAAAGACACAGCTTTTCATGAGGAAACCCATAAGGGTTAAAACCTCTTCTTCTTAGGATGTCAATCAAGCTCCAAATTTCATGTATTCACAGTCTTTGAGCTCCAACTCAAATATGATGCTACAACCTCTGATAGCAAGCTACAAATTGTAGAGAGCACCAACTCCCATAATATCTTCTAGCACCAACTAGAATTTAGAGGACTACAATCCTCCCTAGAACTACCCTACCACCTTAATTGAATCTTACAAAAATTTACTTACTTGATCTATCTCTGATATGGTATGTTATAGTTCCATGTCTCCTCTACCTCTTCCATCTTCTATTACTCTATTATGCTTCTATACTCTGCTCTTTCTCTTGTTGTGCACACTGATACCTCTATTCAACTTCTCTTCTTCCTTTATACTCTGTGTTGTCTCTGCATGCTATGTGTTGCACCTCTAATCTCCAGTTCAGGTCTTGTACATGGTCACATTCTACTCACATGCATAACTCTTGAAAAAACACACAAACTTCTCTATTCTGCATGTCTTTCTCACCCAAATCCTTTGCCAGATCATCATCACAACTCTTCATCTTCTCCGGTGGTTATACTGAATCTGCTCATCATCAGTGGTTGTTATACAAATATTATTTGTCTTCTCTGACATTTGTAACTCTTGGTCTTCTCTATCAGTTACAACCAGTCATTTTTGGATTTTTTGGCTTCTAAGCCCCTTCCTTCATGTGACCATTGACGGTGACTTGGGGCCAAGTACTTCGGGACTTCACACCTAGTGAGCACTATCTATGTTCTCTATATGACCTTAGGTGATCATCTCATGTGACCATGTGATTGGGGGTGCATCCAAAGGTGGTTTGAAATCAAACTAATTTTTTCCCCACAATTTACCTCGAGCCTCCATGTGTCCTTTCTCTAAAATCATGGTTACAATTGTGGCCCACCCTTAACTTTTTAAAGTTTGTGCACATTCAATCTCTGTAATGCAATAGGACCATCGATCTCATGATCTTGACCGTGATCTTTGTTGTGCCTCTTTTATTTGTAAATGTAATGAAATCAAAATGTCGAGATAAAAGTCTAACTTGCAGGTATTTGCGAAAGAGGCAAGGATCACAGACACAGTACACATTGTTGAGCTAGAGGACGACTAGTTGGGAGTCAAGAAAGACGCTAAGGTGACAAATACGATGATGGCGGGCATCGGCGAGGAGGCCAATGACGACAGTTTATTCAGCTTGGTTGTTGGTTGTTGAACCCAAACATATGCCGCTAGAGTGAAGTAGTTCATGTGAGGGGGAATAGAGGACCCAAGCTGCCGAAGTGAGATTTTGTGTCCAACGACTGGCGTCGTCGGTGTAACTGATGTGGTAGGCTGATGGAGGAAGCATCTGTCAATAACACAAATGATAGTTTAGACATGAAGGATGGAAAAAAGATTAAAAGCACTATAAAAGAAAAAAAAACCTAATGTATAATGGCTACACTTAGGCGTAAAATTTATTTAAGTATAACCCGTTGATGGGTTCTTTTAGAGAGAGGCCTTCGGGGGAAGCCAGGATGTATGCGCCTTTGGTGAGGCAATGTTGGATAATGTAGGGGCCATGCCATAGTGACTCGAATATGCCATGACTGAGGGTATCGTGAGTGATATCGTAAGCAAGGACGAGGTCGCCTTCATGAAATGAGCGAAGGTTGACATGGCGATCAAAGGTGGCCTTTGACCATTTTTTGGCTGCCTCATTGTTCTGTAATGAAGATCAATGATCTTCATGCAGGGAATCTAATTTTAGAAAACGTTGCTCCATTGGAGCAGTGTCGGGTAATAGCTCAATTGCGATGCGTAAGGTGGGAATTTCGCACTGGATAGGAAGAGTGGCCTCAACCCCATGGACTAGATGAAATGGTGTGAAACCAGTGGCCATTTTCATGGCCGTACAGTAATCCCATAACACGAAAAATAACATATGATTCCAATTGGTCTGATGTTTGTTAACTGTGCGCTGCAACATGGTATTGACGACCTTGTTAACTACTTCGACCTGTTCGTTAGACCGAGGGTAATATGGTGAGGCAAAATTGTCGAAGAATACCAACTGTGATGAGAGTTCAATGAGATTCTCATTCTCAAAATGTTTCCCGTGATCGGAAACTAGTTGGAGTGGTACTCCAAAGAGGGATATGATGTGGTTAAAGAAAAAATGCACTGCAGTGTCAGTGGTGTTGTTGAAGGTGGGCATGGCTTCAGCCCATTTAGTGAAGTAATCGACTGCGACAACAATGTATTTGTGTCCATTGCTAGACGAGGGATTACAATTCATGAAGTCAATGCCCCATTTACAAAAGGGCCCTGCAGTAATGACTGGGTGAAGAAGAGTGGGTGGTGCTCATGCTTTGTTGGCGTAAAGCTAACATTTATCGCATCGCTTCATGGCATGAATGAAATCGTGAAACAATGTAGGCCAAAAATAACCTACTTAGATGATTTTATGAGCAGTAGACATCCCCGAAAGATGGCCCCCGCACGCGTCGCTATGGTAGTCGTTCAAGACTCTATCGACCTCGTCAATAGTCAAGCATCGACGGAGTATGGTGTCAATCCCTCACCGATATAAGATATCTCCGATGAGGAGATTGCGAGGGGCCTGGTGGAAAATACGACGACGGTCATCTCTTGAAAGGTGGTTACCGAACTTTTGGGTTTGGAGGTAGACGAGGAGGTCACCATACCAAGGATCATCCGAAGTGATGTGAAAGAGATGTTCATCAGGGAAGTCGATATTGACAGGGGCACTGGTAATATCAGAGAGGAAGTCTGTGAAAAGTTCGGCAAGGATGAGAGATTTCTTGGTCTTGGGTGTTGAAAATTCAAGATCGTACTCCTGAAGGATAACAATCCATCAGGAAAATTTGCCATTAATTTGCCGATGACTAAGCAAGTATTGCATAGGGTTGGAATCTGCAATGACTTTGTTTGTGTGAAGCAAAATCTAATGGTGCATTTTTTGGACTGCGAGGACGACTGCAAGGGCTAGTTTCTCTTCATGTTTATACTTCAAGGGTGGTCCTGAGAGGTTTTTACTAATGTAGTAAATGACATGCTCATGATCGTCATCGTCGATTTGAACGAAAACTCTTGCAATTGAGATAGCTGAGGCTGATATGTAGAGGATATAGTCGTGATTGTAGTCGGGTGCACTAATTAAAGGGGCGTTGAAGAGCACCATTTTAATATCGTCGAATTCTTTTTGGGCATGTTCATCCTAGTGGAATGGGATGTCGTGGCATAGTAAGTGAAGGAAACCGTGTGCTCGAGTGGCATAGTCTGGAAAAAATCGTCGTAGAAAGTTAGCTTTTCCTTATAGGCTCTAGAGTTGGCGTAAATTCCATGGGGGTGGAATTTTGGTGATGGCGTGGATTTTTAGGGGGTCCATGGTAATACCCCTTTGGGAAACGATGAATCTGAGGAGGCGACCAGCAGTGACGTAGAACACGCACTTGAGGCGGTTCAAGTGGATTTGTACTGTCGACACTGTTGGAAGACGATCTGTAAATCATCAAGATGTTGGGTGCATTTTTTGGATCGAGCTGTGAGATCGTCCAAGTATGGGAGGATGATATGAGCTAGATAATGAAAAATGTATGTCATAGCCCATTGGAAAGTTGCACTAGTGTTTGTTAGGCCAAAAGGCATGACACGATATGAAAATGTACCCCAAGGAGTAGTGAATGCGGTTTTGTATTGATCGGCTAGGTGGATTTGGATTTGGTTATAGCCAAAGAAACCATCCATAAAGGATAAAGCCTCGTGGCCTATGCAGTCGTCGATAATTTGATTGATGAAAGGCATTGGAAAGTTGTCTTTGGAACAGGCGTGATTGAGATCATGAAAGTCCGTGCATATGCGGATAGTGCCCTATTTTTTGTTAACGGGTATAGGGTTGGAAACCCATGAGGTATAGGCAATGGGGTAGATGAACCTAGCAGCGCATAATTTGTCAATCTTGGCTTTGATAGCCGTGGATTTGGATGGGTGTAGCAGTCATTGTTTTTGACGAACCGATGTGATATCAGGCCAGGTGTTGATGTGATGTTCGACAATAGAGGCATCCAGGCCAGGCATCTCTGTGTATGACCAGGAAAAAATATCCTAGTATCCTTGGAAGAGGGCTCTATAGGCGGTGGTTTCTTGAGGGGTGCATGCAGGGACAATGGTGATTTCTTCAATAACTCCATTTTTTATGGAAATATTGATTTTGATGGTCGGGGAAATGTTGGTCATGTTGCCTTCTTCAAAAGCATCAGGGGTAGGGATGGGGTTGTTGAACCAGTCGATATGCCCTGATGGGATAAAATCCTTGGTTTCAAATGTGTATATGGGGTGTTGGTTAGGAGGCGTGAAGGCTTCTTGTGGAAATAAGAGCGCTCTATGGTGTAGCGCATCCCATGGGTAGTCAAGAGTCGTTAGTTCCTCAAGTATGTCTTCATCACAGTAGAATTGGCAGGAATACAAGGGGTCTAAAAGAGTGATATCGGTGATTGTCACCGTGTGGTTTTCTTTTGGGGATGAAGAAGAAGGGGGTACGATGCAATGATATTGCAATGGTTCACTCGACATAAACCAAATATTGAGGTGCTAAAGAGTACCAGTGGTAGTTGGATGTAAAATTTTCATAGGGAAATGAACGGGCGAATTGGGGGGATTTGGGGGTAAATCCTCGTATAAGTCATCCTAGAACCATGGAGGAGTAGGGAGTGCTTATGGTTCAAGAGAAATAATATGAATAATATCTGGTGATGGGATAGTGTTAGCCATTGATTCTATATGGGGTGTAGGGGTTTGAATCAAGGTCATCTGGCATTGCCTGTATTCAATGATCATAGGACATTGGTATGTAAAATGATCTAAAGATTCACATAGAGAGAAAGGGCATCTCATACATTCGTTGACTGAAGTCGTGACATAATGGATGTCAGTGATGTTTGGTGGGGATGACGTAACTGGACTAGGTGCCTGCTGGAAGCTTTGGCGTACTGCTACTAATGTCTGTCGGAATTGAGGTAGCACTGGGAAATGGTGTGTATAATGGCCATATTCTGAATATATGGAGCAAGCGAATTTGGTTCGCAGTCCTTTTCTACTAGTGTTCTGTGAAATAGCAACAATACTAGAGGAATCAATGAGTGATGATGATGTTTGATTGAGTTGAATTAGGTTAAGTAACTTGGGTAGAGATGGGAATTTGTTGGTTGGGTGTCCATATTTCTCACATAGTGCACAAGGAGGTTGAACATGTGGGGGAAGTGGAGCTGCGGGCTCCTTCTTCTTTCACTTACCCCCAGCTGTGGCAGGGAGGTTAGTGAGTGGGGGTGTAGGGGGTATGGTGGGAGTGAGTATGGGAATCTGCATTGGGATTCCTTCTATTTGGGGTGGAAGGGATGGTTGAGGAACCATCTCTGGTGGATATAAATACCAAACTGGGATTTCCAGCATCATATTAGGGAGTGTAAGCGTTGCAGCTACTTAGAAAGCTTGTATGCCTGGTGGAGGGTAAAAGAAGGGGATTTGAGTAATGGCTTGGGGAACTATTTCCTAAACTGGGATATGGCCTTGGGATGAGGTGAAATCGTGAACTAGTGGAGTCAACGAGTTCGTAGGAGGCTCGTGAGGGAGGGGTTTTGCGACTAGTGGGACGTCAGATATGAGAGAAGCCTCTCGGGGAGAAAGGGTATCCTCAATGTCAGTTCCTTTGGATGATACGACACATACTTGATTGTAAGGATGAAGGAGCGGTGGTGTGCCATGGTAAGTTCCTAACAATAATGGATCTTTGAAAATCCTGGGACCCATTTCGATGAGTAGGTATGTTTCAGGATGAGTATGGATGAGAGGGAGAATGTTATCGATGTTGGCAGAAGGGTTAGGCTCGTAATGTGAAACTTGGTCAATTGTGATGATCTTCCCATTGTGGGGGAACATCATGGTTCGAAAGACGAAAGAGGAAATTGCCTTCATAGCGTACATGTAGCTACGATCGAACAAGATATTGTAATTGAGTGGGGTGTCGATAAATTCAATGTCAATGAGAATGGTCTTGCCCCCGAGTTCTATAGGGACATTTTGGATTAGCCCTTCGGGAGACGATGGTCGTCCTTCATAAGATCTTAAGGTAATGGCAGATGGTATGAGTTCATGGGAACCAAGTTTCTTCCATACAGACTTGGACATGATGCATGTGGATGCGCCTTCATCGATGATGCATCAATGAACTGTAATGTTCTAAATTTTAATAGGGATTTGAAAAGTGATGAGAGTGAGGAGTTGAGGTTCTCCACTATCAAGATCAAATGTGATGAGTTGAGTATCCGTGGGGTTGACTGCCCCCAGGGTGGAAAGTAATGATTTCCACTGAGTGGGACAAGTTTGAAGGAATTCTAAGACTGACATGGTAGTCGGGGATTGTGCTAAGTCATCAACCAAACTGTAATTATGAGCCTCCCTAGCTTGTGCGTTGTGGACATTCCTACGCAATGGGATGCAAGGGATATGAAGAGGTGTTTTTGTGTTAGGGAAAGGGATCACCAATGGGTGTCCGGTTGGTACGGCGATAGTTTCTGGGGGTGTGGGAGGAGACTCAGCGGATGCATGGTATTGACGACTACATGTCTGTAGAAGGATTTCTTCCTCACTAGTGAGGAGAATAGTACGATTTGCAGGATTGTTCGGGTTGAGATATTGTCACAATTGTGGTGGGTTAGGCCGCATGTCCTATTAGGTGTTCATCACTCCTTGGTGTGGAATGGGATTTTACAGCACTGCTGGGGGTGGTTGTTGCACATATTGTTGTGGGGCTTTCTAAGGGGAAGTTGGAGCTCGAGGGTGTGGCCCATTTCCTAAGTCTTTCATTCGTTTAAAATCAACGATTTGGGGGCAATGATGAGTATAATGACCGAACTCACCACAAAGGGCACAAGAGAAGTTGGTTTGAAGATTATTGTTATTTTTCCCTTGACACTTATTGTTGTTTCCCCCCTGGGGGTTCTGATTCCCTTGGTTTAGGCTTCCCCCAGTAGGTTGGTTCTGTTGGGGGTGATTCCCTCCTTGACCTGGGTTGTTATTATTTTGGTTTTTTCCTTTCTTTTTGGCATTATTCGACGGATGGGTTGGATTGGTCATATTCAGTTGTTCAAAATTTGTATATTGCTGAATGGGAGAGGGTTGAACAAAATTCACCTGAGCATTTGGGTGTCCTTGTGGTGGAGCCATGGGTGGTGGAGGGCTAGGAAATGGAAAGTACAGATTCTGTGGGGGTAATGATCCATAAGGTACATAGGAAGGTGTGGTGCTTTCACTAGTATTTAGAGTATAAGCTGAGGTAGAGGGAGTACCAGAACTTGTTTGGATTGATGGGTGTATGGTGGGTGCCGGTGGTGGTCCACTGATGGGTGGAGGAAGGGAAACAGGGTATGGTTGTTGATAAGAAGGTGGGGGATAATAAGGGGTTCCTCCATATGCCGGTGGATATTGAGGTGTGCCATACATTGGTGACTTTTGGGGTTGTGGTGCGTGGTGCGTGGTGTTACCAATCAATCTGTCTTCTGAGTGAGACATCCCGGGTTTGTCTTGGCCAAATGGCATGGGCTTTGGGAGATCAAGAAGTACAGTGTACAAGTATCCTGATTGTGAATAGATGAGGTCGTATTGTTGAGCCTTACTGATGGCTTCTTCTTCTTATTGAGGGAAGGTGGAAGCCACATCTTTACCGAGGAGAGAGACAAGTGATCTGAGAAACCAATCAAGACATTGTTGTTTGGTGGTTTCTGCTTTGCACAAACTACGTCATCGACGCCACTCATGAATGTGATCAATGATATGTGTGGCTGAGGTTTGTTTACAATTAGAGAGTAGTTCAAGACCATTGTCATGGTGGATTGGTAATTGGAAGAAGGTCAAAAATGGTTTGGCCAAGGACTCGACAGTCGCACAAGACCCCGATTTTTCATCTACATACCATTTGCCTGATAGGCCAGTGAGTGTGCGTTGAAATAATCGTAGTTGAATGGAATCATCCATAATGCTGTTGGAAGAGAACAATAAGTGGAAAGTCGTGACATGGTTGGCAGGATCGTCTCTTGCTTTTCCTTCAAATTTGGGGATGTTTGAAGGTAGTTTGGTAGGCATTGCAGGCCATGTGGGGTCATGCAATATAGGATCATTTGTGAGTTTTCTTAGGTCCGGTATGTTGAAAGAGGCCAAATATGGCATCAGGAGTGTTGGTGGAGGATTAGTTCCAGCCATCGTGTGAGGGTTTTGTGAACCTGACCCTTGAGGGGGGCTAGGTGGGTTGGTACTTCCCCCTTGAGAGGAAGTTGGCCCCCCACTTCTGTGTAAAGGAGAGTGAGTGGATGGTGGACCTTGGGAATTGGACCCAAGTAAGGTGGAACCAAGAAAAGTTGATCCTAAGATAGTGTCACTCACTGGAGTGTGAGAAGGTGGTGACGATGAGTTGGCAAGACCAGGAACTCCCCCTAAGATAGGAGGGAGATTTAGAAAGCATCTAGAATGACGGGGATTCTGTGGGTCCCCTATGGTGTCTGACTAGCTGAGAGAATGTGTGTGAATGGTGGTGAGGGCAAATAAATAAACAAGAGCCTTTTGTTGTAATTTTTAAACTTTACACAATATATATCCAAATCAAAATGTAATCAGAAGTGCATCATACATAAAGTGTTGTGATAAAGAAGCATATATGTGGATAAGTGGATTTTGTCCACATGGGGGAACAAAGGAAACAAATGCTTGTGTCCTAAAAGATGTAACGTCCTTCCTCTCAAATAGCACTGGACCTTCCAATAGTACTCAACAGTGGGGTATGAAGTCATCAGAAGAGAAACTAGTGAAGGATGAAGTAATCAGTTATAATGAGGGGTAAAGGGGGCATATCTCAAAAGAGATGGGGATATTTCCCAATAACCACACACAATTCGATCAACGTGCAGTTGCAACCCAAAATTTCCACCTGGGTAGATGTCCTAAATTTTGGTCACTAGGTACCTCGATCAAAGTGCGGCATTTAGATTTTTGGCCTAAGAAATAGGTCATGGGCTGGATCCCATCTAAGAGGTGGGTGCCTCAAGGGGGGGCGCACAGAACAATCGTACCTTGGCCTTCAACCCTTCATGGGTATCTCCCTGCCTTATGGTGTTAGGAAAACTTGACTTGGAGGGTTTAAAGTTCCCTATTTGACAACTTCCATTGTTTTGACAATGTGAGAACCAGATAATGGGGAGTTATTTGGATTCCTATCCCCAAAATCCTACCTAGACTAAAAAATTTCTTTTGGCACCTCCTTTGGAGGAAAACTTAGTGAGTTTTTAGAAAAAATTTAGATGTGGTTGTTTGTGAGATTGGGGGTGTGGGCCAATCTCATTGAAATTAAGTGGGAGTGGATAGTTTCATCAAGAAAAGGGTGGGGTGTTTCGGAATCCCTTTGGAGGAAACTTACTTTGACCTCGACGTTTCAAGATGAAAACTATGTGAGTGATAAGTGAATTTTGTGTGTGAATGAGTGAAAGTGTGCCAATGTTTTAATGAATTAGGTGTCACCCTCCTGCATGTGGACTTCGCTTGGTCCTTACAAGTGTTGATTACCTAATTAACTAAATTCCTTTGGTACAACCTTGTGTAATTAAAAAGTCCCTAGGAAGCTAGCATGTGGACATGTGGGTTCTTTACTATTCCTTTAACTCTCTATTGTTATTTAATCTAAGAAAGCTTTGAAACTATCCTAGATTGTGATCATGTGGACATGTATGGGCCTGTTACAAAACCTTTAAACTTCCCTAGTGATTTAATCTAAGAAAGTAAATTTCAACACTATCCTATATTTGTAGCATGTGGGCATGTATGGGCCCATTACAATCTTAAGATGTGTTTGAAAAAATAAACTAAGAGAAGTCCCAAGGGGGCTGTTGTCCTCTCCTAAAGGTTTTAGTCTTTTTAAGGGAGATGAAATTGTCCTATGACCTTTTTCTGATTCTCAAGGTCGCTTTGAAGCGCGAGAGAAGAGAATAATAAACAATTGTTATCCAACTTCTGGTCCCAATCCAAGTGTTATGTGATTACAAATGATTCCAACTTATATTTTTAGTCAAAGCAAGCCATCCATGTGGAAAAATGAAAGAAAAAAGAGGAAATAATTATTTTAAACCCCCTAAGTGCCTATGTGTCTTTGACTAATCCCTTTATATGGATAGGGAACTGAGTGTGGTGCAAATTACAACATGCATGAAATCATTTATAAAAAGGCTAGGGGCCTTCCCCAAATAAAAAACAATCTTACAATGTGTGTTTTATGCATAGGTGTGTGGGTCCCAGAGTAGACAGAGGCGCACTGAGCACCTATGCACAAGCCGAAAAGGAATTTTGGGCACAGGTGTGCATAGGGCACTGAACAGTACAATAATTTTGGCACATGTGCGCACGATGCACACCTATGGGCCGATAAACCCACGCACACTAGACACACGTCCGTGAAGAAAATTTTGGATGGAATTCTCTCAATTCAGCTTTGAATTGGATGTTTTGTAGGTTGGCTTGGGCTGGTTAAGGTACCTATAGGTTAAATAAACCAAAAGAAGAGCTAGAAAAACTCAAATGGGGTAGGAAATCGATACCTTTCCCCAGTGGAGTCGTCAATCTGTTGCACCTCTTTTGTCACCTAAATGAGCAAAACAGAGGTGCTTACAAGCTTAGTTGGGTTAGCTAAGAAAGACAACAGTAAAGGAAAGGGTTAGAAAAAGAAACATAAAATACTAAGGTAATAATTAAACTAAGAAATGAAAGAACAACTAAACTATTGAGCATAAGGACATAAGACCAAAGAAACCAATAAGACTCATGTCACCAATGGCAAGGATTGTATTAGTGAAAGAAAACACCAAGAAGAAAGAGGACTTTGGGTCCCTTATTCCTCCAAGGGATGGCTCTTTGACCCCCAAAATTAAGCTCTTCTTACAATTTTGAAAGAAATGGTGAAAGAATCCCAAGCTAATCCACTCAAGAGGTGAGATGGATTGCCCCAATGTAATGATGCTAGTATAATATTGATGAGAAAAAAGGGTTCTCCAAGAGAATAGTAGCAGCATAACCTTGCAAATGAATTCCTTGAAAATGAAGTGCACCCATGGCCTTATTTTATAGCACCACTTTGAGGTATTGTGCAACCAGCTTATAGTGTGAAAAGAGGCTATTTAGGGCATTTTTAGGTCTTTGACCAGCCACCCAATTGGATTCAATCGATATTTGGGTGTCAAATCAACTTGGAAGATAAACCAAAAGTGGGTGGGAGGCTGACCAATCTCATAAATGAGTCGTTCTCAGATGTGCATGGATTTTAGCGACCACAATCGCGCATCGTGCGCATGTGCGATTTTTGTGTGTTTCTCTATCGCGCATGTGCATGCGCGCCCTATGTAGTCATAACACACCTTAATTTTATCACTGGTTGTATAGTTTTAAACCGTTTGGAAATGATTTTATGGAAATTTTGGTCCATAGGTGAACTCATAACTGTTTGAAACTAATGGATTCCTGTAACCATTTGCGAATGAAATTTCAGTGATAACACTCTTGAACGGATGGTTCAGATATATCCTCTCAAGTCTATGGATCATATCTAGCCTTCCTAAATAAACGGTTGTGATTTACTTCATGATATGGGCTCCAGGAGTTTCAAATCTCAAACCCTTGTTTTCTCCATACGCCAATATTCTAGAGTTGATGATCTAAGGACACCTATCCTCCTAAATCTACGATCAGGATCTCCTCCATGAGTCTGACCTTCGGGACTTTCAATTGTCAAACTCTCATTTCTTTCATACGTCAATCTTCTAGAGTTGATGATCTGCAAACACATGTCCTCCTTAATCGACGACTCTGCCTCTATTTCAATAATTTGACCTTTCAACCTGATCAATGGTTCTACGGCCCCTTTCTCGATCAACAGTCGAGATGTCCTTCAAGTCTCTAGACTTCTGAAATATGAAGTCTCAAACTTTAGCTCCCCTCAAAGTATGCATATTATGGCCATGTGTCCTCTTGGATTGGATGGTTGAGGCTTGCTTCGGGTCTTTACCCGGAGTCCACAGAATTATGCCACGTCTTTTCTGGATCAGATGGTCGAGATTCACATTAGACGATATGACGCTTGATATCTTCTTTGGATGATTTGACGACTGAGATTTACTTCGGATGATCTGGTGGTTGAGAATTTATTTCAACTTTTCGGCTGTTCGAGATTTGATAATTTCAAATCTCAAACTGAAACTCTCGAAGATATTTCTCTGGAGCTCATGATCGGTTTCCATGTATCCCTCTAGATCTAATGATTGAAATTTACTCCCGCTCTTCGTCTCTCTGGGCTTCGGGGATTTAAAATCTCAAATTGAAACTCTTGAAGTGATTTCTCCGAAGCTCACGATCCGTTGCCACATATCCCTCTAGACCTGATGGTTGAAATTTACTCTGGCTCTCCGGCTCTATGGGCTTCAGTTATTTAAAATCTCAAACTTTTCTCCTTCCTGAACTCACGGTCTACTGACACATATCTCTTGACGATCAACAAGACAGATTCTCCTCTTGGTGATAAACGGTCTCAAATTACTTTAGCTATTTCACCTCCTTTCGATCCATGAACTTTCAGAGTTGTGAATCTTGCACCACCTATTCTCCTTGATGATTGACAGTCCCAAACTACTTCGGGACTTCATAACTTTGGTAATTTCTCTCTCTTTTGTGTGCAAAGCCTTAAGGCTCATCCACTTTGTTTCGATCAGATGACTGTTGGTCCTCTATGCTGTGATACTATGGTCATTGCCTCTCTCTCTCCTGAGCTTATGATCTCTATGACTTAGAATGTTTTCTAAGTGTTCAAGGGTCTCAAATTTTTCTCCTCCTGTGAGTCTGTCTCTTGGACCTCATATGTACTTCTAGAAAGTGTTATCTCTTTTGATCTTTCTTGTCTTCTACTCTCTTGACTTCTTAAAGAGTCACTTCGACACTTAGTCAAATTGTGGATCTATGCACTCCTTGAAACAAATTCTCATGCAAGGTTTTGTTGTTGTTGTTTCCATTAATGAAAAGCACACTCTTCCTGTAAACATGCCAACAACTATGTTCTGTTGTCCCAAACCATTCCAATGATTGCTTCCTTGATCAATTATGATATTTGAGAAGAAAGTTATGGTCCTTTAGAACTTGTGTTTTTTCTCTGATGCACTCCTTGTCTAGTTGATCTCTTTCCTCTGAGAGAAAAGACTCTTAGTTATTTTTTGGATTCTATAATAAAGTTCTTATGTCTTTATTCCTTCTTCTAATGCAGTTCCATACCAGATGAAACCCATGGTCTTCCTTCCTATCCCCCTTTTCCTTCTTTAAAACATTTTTCGGGCATTTAGCCCCTTTTATTTGCCCCCCAATATCATGTGACCACATGTTGTGAATCAATGCTAGCAGATAGGCTCTTATCCAGAACCTTGGGAGCTTTAGGACTCTGAAACTTTGTGCTTCAGAAGGTATTTCTAATTCATGCCTTATTTCTCCCACACGTCGAACTAGCAAATCCTTTTACAATACATATTCGAAGCTTTGAGGCTCCATTGCTTCAGAGCTTCAGGCTTCAGAGGTTATTAAAAATTCCACATTGATTTCTCCCAAATTTTGGACTAAAGAACCACCAAGGTATAATCAGCATCCACGTACCAGGGTGCTATGTCATAGAAAAATAAGGAGTAGACGTGTGGCTCAATCCCATGGCTGACACGAGTCACATATTAATTAGGCACAAAGGGCCCTTGAAAATCCTGAAAAATGATGACACGTGGCACGTATCTTATGTGTCCATGTCATGCCAGGTGACATTGACAAATTGCATCACCTCCATGAATTTGGAACTTCAGGACTTCGAGGGTTGTTCCTTCACCATCCATTATTTCCTCTGAATGCCAAATCGACAAAGTACTGAACCGATGTCTCTTTGGAGCTCTAATGCTCCATTGCTTTGGACTTCGACATATTGCACAACTAAACTCAGCAATTCTTCCGAATTCTGAACTAGTGAACCAGTCCACATCACTCCTGGTGATGTCATCATGTCATGTCACTTCAACACTCCAGAGATTCGGGCTTCGGAGGATTCCATAACTTCTTCCAACATTTCCTCCAAATACTAAATATTTTAAATTCTAAACCTTTCGAGGTCCACTTAGTACAATTGTATTCAATTAAGGTGGTGACACATGGACCCATCGTCAAGTGACATGTGTTGGATTGATATCGGTACAACATGGCCTATCAAAATTACAAAACCATATGACACATGGAATGCCTAGAGGAGGTCCACGTCAACCCAAGTGATGTCATCATGCCACATCACAATCTGTTGTTCGACACTTCGACACTTCGGGCTTTGGGAGATCCCACTCCAACACACACCGTAACTCCCAAACATTGAATTTTTGAACATGCTAATCTGCGAACATGCTTCTTCGACAATGGATGGTTTGAATTTACTTCATATTTTGGGACTTCGAAAGATTTAATATCTCCATCACTCAATTCCTCTGAACGATGAATTTTTGAACCTTTTAACTTTCCAAGGTCCATGTAGTACAACTTTTTGGGTCAATCATGTGTGATTATTACGATCCAAAACTTAAGCTGAAAAAAGTGTTGTCTTCAAACATATTTCATTAATTCTTCTTATGGCGAATTAAAAATTTTAGTGACCTTGCGGAATGGTGAAACTTTGGAACTGTAATATTGAATCGTTTTCAATGTAACTCTTTTTTGCAATAAAGAACTGTGATCTCTACAATTTGGATTCATAAAATCCCTATGATCGTGTCAATAAAATCTCTCTTATGGTTGAATTGCAACAAGATTTGGATTCGGTTGGGTAACAAGCTGAGTAATAAACCATCAATGTCTTGATGTGCTTTATCATACTTTGCAATCCTTTTCTTTACGCTCAAAATAGAAATTTTTTTTCCATTACCAATCCCAGAGAAGAAATGGGAAGTGATAACCATTGACTTTATAACTAAATTTCCTAAGACAACAAAAAAATGATTCGATCATGGTAGTGGTTAATAAGTTGACAAAGGTTTCTCATTTTTGTAAATGTGTTGAACCTGCACATAATAGATCTAGCTATAAAATACTACACACATTTGCAGAGAGAAATTAAGAAAGAAGAAGCAAGATAGAAAGAATGGAAGAATTCTCATTAACCGTATTCCACACACAAAGAGTGAATAATTTACAATAGATATAGGATACATGAGTAACTAATGAGCCATAGTGGTGCTCTAGATTGATCTGGACACACACCAGCAATTACAAGAGTAAACTGCCTCTTAGTCTAGTATCTTAGGTAGTTACGGGAGTGAACTGCCACCTAGTTGAGTTAACTAGTCAATTAGGCTTCAGTTAACTGAATGAACAAAGAGTAGTGAGTTGGTGATGATCCCAATGTTGCATGGTGACAAAACCAATGCAACATCTAAACTCAACTCAACTAGTCAAACTGAAGTGTCAA
>JZKD02S1226569.1:50447-67448 GCA_000966675.3 Picea glauca | reverse complement strand
ATCTTGAAAATATATGATTATTATCCATGGGCATGTTTGTAATGTTTATTAATGGATTGTGCTATCTGATGTGCTAACTCATTTTATATATTGTCACTATATACTTGCATCGCTTTTTTGTTGAGAACTTCTTGCAGGTGTAAATCTTTGGGTCAAAGTGATCAACGGTGGAATGGAATCAAACGATTGGATGAAGGTAGGCTTCTTCCTCATGTTTCACATTAGTTTATATAGAACATGTTGGAATTGAGATGATTTATGCAGTCATACCTGTCTGTTGTGGTTTACCCTTGGCCATATAGAATTTTTCCCTTGTAACAGAATTGGCAACTCCACTAGGGATAGATCTTCCTTCTAAGGGTTGAAGTATTTTTTCTTGTTACATTTCTCTTTTTCCTTTGTGTTTCTTGTCGTATCACAGTTGGACAGAGTCGGCATGGTTCGAAACTAAGAAACCAAGTTCCTTCCAACTGGGTCTCCACCACTTCAATCCTCCACCAAAGGCAAGCTCATAGCAAAGAGGTAATGAGGTCCTCTCGAGAATAAGGAAAGAGCTTGGGGGATGAAAACTGTGTTCAGACTTGAGGGACAAAGGGATGTAGACTCAATATGAAGTAATTTATCTAGAGTAACTTTTCTCTCAGAGTTGAATGCTTTCTCCTATTTTTCCATAGCTCGAAATTGTGCTCTTATAGCCTCCAGAATACAACTGAAGGGCTGAGTCGGAACATTTCCAGTATATGGAAGGCCAAAGATCAGAGATCATTTGTTGTGACATGGAAACCCAACCTCATTTTTTATTTTTTGGCACAAATCCTGATATACGTGACCTGTAGTGGAGCATCAAGCATATACGCATCTTCCAAAGCAGCTAGGGAGAATATAGGTGGAAAAATATATATTTTTGGCTCTGGATTTATCAAAAGGGGGTTGATAAGTCTGCATAGAGAAATGGAAAAAGTCCCTCTATGCAAGATAGCAATGGTGAGGCAAATCTTTCTATAACAGATGCCCCATAATGTGTGATATCAGAGGAGTATCTACGATGGCTGAAATACATTATAAATAACCCAGAAGTGGAGTGGTAGAGAACCAGCTAGACAAACTCAATTGCTCATAACATTATGTACTGACTTTTCATACATGGCTGCCAAGAATACAATGAAGATCCATGTGGAAAATATACCAACAAGTCTTCATGTTCATGAATAGGAAAGTATAAATGAAGTTACATGCCAATAGCTGTCATAGTCATGAACAAGGCCCAGTGAAACTAGACTCAAAATCAATCTGAAGATATCTGTATACCATGGAGTACAATCTGATCTCTCGTGATCATTGAAGTCAAATAGGTACCGGTCGAATGAAATGGAAGCAACAACTCGGGAAAGCTACATCCACAAAGTGATTTCTTCAAGTCTTCAATACAATCTACCAATGGTGCAAGTCTACATCATGTGAATAAATGAGTTGAGGTTGAACACAATGAGACATCATTTGATTACTGGTCATTGAGGTATATCGTTAACAAACGCGAGACAACCTACCAATTATGAAAGTAGGTATCAAGGCATCGATTACATCTCTACAAATGTGAATAAAGGAGCTGGTGTTGAACACTTGAGAGATCCATTGATCATGAGACATTGGTGTATTCCCATCTGTCAATGGTGAGAGAGCCTGCCACTAATGAATGCAAGCCTCAAGGTACTCATAAAACTCTAGGTCTCATATCGAGAATACATGAGCTGAAGTCAATGGAAAGAGACCCACTGAAAGGAGAGCATTAAGGCATCTCTCATCAGTCAGCACGAGGAACAAAGAAGAAGCTTCATGATTTGGTGGAGATTGGATGAAGAACATGTTCACAAACCAATGAATCTGTGTGTCGTTTGCATGTGCCAAATGCAAGAAATACATGAAAAAGACCCTCTGAATAGAAACCAATGATGAAAAATGCTGAAAAAGGCGAGGAAACCACCAATAAGGATAATGGCATCCAAGACACTGCATGAATCCCAAAGTGTGAATAGATGTATTTTCATCGAACACAAAGGAAACCACCCAGTCAATGACCCATGATGAAATGTCGATTGTTGGGTTCAAGGTGACCTACCAATGATGAATGTAGGGCCAGGGTGCATCATAAGACCAAAGTATCATGTGATTATGAGACAAACTGAGGGTATGGCCGACATACAAAGTCAAGATTTTTGAGGAGTGGCCGACACAGATTGATAGACTTCCTTTGAACAAGAGCATGAGACATATGGTGGACTCCGACAGCATAGACTTAATGATGTGAAAACTAGATGTAGGAGGCATCCATAATGTTCTCTATAGTGACTGTAAGATTAACCAGTCGATAGAGAAAATTCTGTAACGAGATCAGCTTCCTAAGGCCATGATAAACCCAAAATTATGATGATGCAAGGACTCAATAACTTTGTGCTCTGTTCAAAGGCGACACGACTGTTGCCAATTACAATATAGTACTCCCTTCCCAACCATATTTTTTTGTTTTTTCATAACAAGTGAATGCTATGATATAGAGGAGGGAATGAGTGTCGCAAGTAAGAAAAACTAGTTCCAGTAGTGGAGCGTACCTATGCTCAATGCAAGGAAATGCATGCGGGAGATGGACGCTCGGGGCGATGTTCCCTCCAGGGTATAGGGTGTCAAATTGCGAAGGATATAAACAAGGCTCTACTTGGTTGAGGATGCAAACTACTTGGGCCATGATTTATAATGCAAAGTGAGAACCGGCTAAAGGCTCAATACTGCAAGCAAGAGCATGATATGCAATCACAATTTAACACCAAAAAATGTCCTTTTTTATATCTTTTAGTCTACTTGGTGTGAAAAAGGGGTAAACGTGTGCCAAATAGATGTCTTTTCAAATCCAATTTACGAGTGTGAAAAAGACAAGTTCACTCAACGATCTTTTCCATTTTTTATAACGAGTCGGAAAAGAGCTTAACTAAGACTCATGATCTTTCAAATCCAATTTTAACGAGTGTGAAAGGAACAAATCACTCGACGATATTTTCAATTTTTAATAACAAGTTGGAAAAGAGCTTAACTAAGACTCATTTTTAGTTCTAATCAACATGTAAAGGGGAAGGCCAAGGTTCCTGTACCGACCTTCTGCCGAAAGTTAGTATTTTATGGATAGCTTACACAAGCCTGGGAAAGCCCAAAGATCTCCAAGTCGAGGAGGATAAAGTGCTAACGGAGTACATAGTCTTTGTTATGGTTCAAATGATGTCTCTTAATGGAAAATACATAGGTAGGGTAATGGGATGTCCCATCAGATCGTCTCAATCGAAGGGGGCTTCATCGGGACTTGAAGGGAGAGTATTAAGATGAAGAATGAATCTCTCTTTTTCAGAAGGGGGAAGACTTGGAATGTTGATGACATGACTGGAAGGTGCATCACTCTCTTGAGGGATTGTTGGTTTGACCAGATATTTCACTGGTGTGGTCACTTATTCAATTATAGGTTGAAGAGGATGCCTAGTAATGGGGGCAAGAGACTCTTCACCCTCGACGACGGAGGTGATTTCAGAGGAAAATATTGGTGGCGGGACCACTGGGATCGCTAAAGGAGGAGTGGCGAGAGGAGAAAACATGGGTGTCTCAAAATTTGAAGGGCTTTTAGGGAAGCCCCATGCCTCTGGTATCCCAATAGTCACTAGGCACAAATGAGTAACATGACTTCCTTCACAAGTCCTGCAAAGGAATTTAGGCTTACGTCTGAGACGTTTAGGTTTCTCGATGGGACTGGCCAAGGAAAGAGATTCATATCCTGTATGATGAATAGGAGTCGGAGACATGACATGACTATGATCTTGGGTGAAAAGGATGGTATCCCCAACATAATTGGTAGACGTTGGAAGTGAGTTGTCAACATGATTTGTAGAAAGTGTCAACTCATCTCCGACATGACTAGCAGAGGTGGGCGATGGTGCATTGTTGTGGATTACAGTGGTTGGGCTAGCAATAGGTTGTGGTATTTGATTCCAAGGTCCCAAAAAAGATTTATTTTGAAACATTGCAGGCCAGAAAGGATCCTGGTATACTCCTTGTCCTGGCCAAGAAACATGGCGGTTTATCCCAAGGTGGTCTGAAGAGGTTTGGATGGGCATCATCACTGAGGTCTGTAAATAGACCGAGGTAGGATAATAATTATTTGAGTAGGATATATGTTTCCCCTTTGAGAGGGTGCCCCATAAGGAGGGTAGCCCAAATTATAAAATTGATTCTCCCCATATGAAAGACCTGGGGGTACTTGAGGACCTAGTGCAGAAAAAGTGTTTAAAGGGACCGACATGGTAGATGAAATATACATGGGTGGGGTGTAATAAGCACCCATCTGAGCACTGGATCTTGAAAGAGAATATCTAGGAATGGATCCATAAGGGAGAAGGTTCCAACCTCCAATGGGAACACGACTCATATCAAACGAAGAAGTGGGCATGGGAGTGATGGGTCCCCCAGGTCCAATGCTAAGATTCATATAAGTAGACTAGGGAGGGGGTAGCACGTGGGAAGGCATATCAATAGAAAAATGACTAGAGACCCAAGGTGCGGATTGAGTGTTGTAATCATGCATACCATTGTAAAAAATAGAAGGGTCTTTCCCCATGAAATGAGGAGGCATCATGGGGGGGTAGCGGTGAATGGAGGAGTAAAAGGCACTCTACTATCCATGATAATGAAACCAAAAACTAGAGTCCTAGGGCCAACTAGTAATCAAAGAGCATACCAAAAATTCAAACATCCAATATGAATGCAAACGGGCTAAAGTGGCTGAGTGGCCTCCCTCACTAAAGAAGGTTTGCCTCATTCAAGAGGGACCTGAGACTCCCTGCTAAAGTTTGGAGGTAACAGAATAAGTTATAAAGGCCCTCGTAGGCTTAACAACCAGTCGACCAGATGCCCCCAGAGAGGTAATCTTCCATAAAGTTTGTGTGTTGTCTGACCCCTATCTAACTCAGGATACAAGCATAATAACCCTTATAAGTAACTTATGAAAAACCTAAGTATATGTGAGCTATAGTGGAGCATCAAGTGTATACGCATCTTGCAAAGAAGTTAGGGAGCGTATATGTGGAAAAATGCATATTTTTGGCTCTGGATTTATCAAAAAGGGGTTGATAAGTCTGCATAGGGAAATGGAAAAAGGCCCTCTATGCAAGATAGAAATTGTGAGGCAAATATTGCTATAACAAGACCTGATGTTAAGTCGGTAAAATTCCTCAGTGTACTCCTTCACTAATAAACCCCTCTGTTTCAAGTTCTGCAATCTTCTGTAAATATTGATTTGGTAATCCTTCAGGATAAATTTGGATTTTAACTTAGCTACCATCCTATCCCAGTTTTTAATTTTCTTCTTACCATTTCTCCTGAATTCGTCTTGCATTTCATCCCACCATAACGTTGCATGACCTTTCAGTCTTGTAACTGTATGCTTCACCATCTTGTCTTCTTTGATATCTTTGTAATCAAAGTATTTTTCCATAGAATGTACCCAATCTAAGAATTCTTCAACTTCCAAATTTCCTTCATACATAGGTACCTCTATTCTTGCTCTGGCTCCTATCTTTGAAACAACTTTTATCAAGCGATCTTGTGCAGCATCCTCTGCTACATTTTCTTCGCCCTCTTCTTCTTCTTCGCTCTCATCTTCACTGACATCTCTAGTGTTTGGTGATCTTATCTGTGTTGTTTCCATGGCATCCAGCCTCATTTGTACTCATCTCATTTCTTCTTCCATTTATGAATTCACTATACACCTTCGGGGTGGCATGATTTCACTGCGTCACCTACAAACATAAATCAAATTTCTTTGATACCAAAAATGATACCAACTTCCCCCCTTTCTCCTTTTTTCTGTTGTCTGCAAACAAATTTAAAATATCCTTTTCCTCCTTTGGTTAAAATATACAGACGAAAAATAAGCTTTGATACCACCTGATGCAGACCGCTACCTTGACAGGGTCTATTGACCTCTCGATCACTGGATCATTCAAATATACGAGTTGGAACAACTCTTTGATTCCTTTATGGAACCCCATGAACAATTCCACAAGTCCTTTTATGTAACTTTCCCTGCATGACTAAACACCAAGCCTGAGCCTCACCTCTACATGACCACAGGCTATGACCGCACGCCTGCAATAAATCCATTTCACGATTTCCAGTGTTGGGTCTTCTACGTATTATCTAACCTTGAATCCCTGACTCTTGAAACTTCAAAAAGGGATTAATAGATGTTAGCTTCTTTCCTTATCTTCGCTCATATGACCATTCTCCATGACCTGGGACCCATCCTTTGAGTGTGTTAGGATTTCGCATATCGGGAACTCCTGATGTGATTCACTTCTGTTCTCCCGATATCTGAAATTCAGAATTCCTTCCTGGACAACCAACAATACATACCTCTCCTCGATCAACGGTTGTGATCAAGTCGCAATTTCGTGTATCGTGAGTTCTCATGGTTCTCCCCTTCGACTTTGCCTGTCTGCGAGTCAGTGAAATGTTGATCTGCTACCACCTGTCCTCTGATGATGGATGGTCTTGATGATTTTGGGATTTCACATTTCATGATATCCACTCTCTTGGGAAACTCCAATGATATTAAAACTCATGCACGTTCCTCTGGATCCAACAGTTGTTGGTCCATGCACTGAGATCCGACGGTTGAGATCTGTTCCCTCTTGTGTGTTATTCTGGGTGTCTGGACATGAGATTCAATTGGCTAGATCACTCCTCTGCAACTGATCTAATGGATCTCGACACTCCTCCTCTTGAGCTTACAATTTATTCCTAACTTGGAATATTTCTAACGTTTCAAAGGCTGCATCCTTTGATTCTTATCCTGTGAGCACTGTCACTTTGGTCTCACCCACGTTCTAAAGACGTTGTCTCCCCTGAGCTTTGGGACTTGGAATAAATCCACTCGTGAAAAATCATCGTGCTATCTCTTCTGATATTTCAAATTGAATTAGATTCTCAAAAAGTACTCGGCCCTTCTTCTCCCTTAGAATATTTCTGGAACTCTTCTTGGCACACGTTTGTGCTCGACCTCCTGAGTTTTCTGATATCTCTCTGCCTTGGAAGATTTATCCTCTTTCAAAGGTTCCAAACCTTTGTTTTCCTGACAAATTCATCTCTGGAATCTCGTCAACACTTGATAAAATTGTTATCTCTTCTGAGATCCTATACTTGGAAGGATTTCGATCTCCCACACACACCTTGCATTCACAGGATTTCGAATAACTCAGTTCGAAGGATTTTCTTGAAAAGAAAATGCTTCTCGCCCACCTGGCATTCTTCTGCACTGTTTCTTTGAAGCTTGTTGGGTTCTAGACATTGTGCACAACTTGAACCCGGTATGAGTTTCTCTGATTCTCTCTGAACTTATCTGAGTCAATTTGAGACTCACTCGATGCACTCCTTGTGTTGAGATGTACACCTTGCATACAAGTATCAGAAGAGAAATGATTGAAACTCAACCAGCTTTGTCACGAACTCATACAGTCAATATATCGAACAATAATACATATGAATCTAAATAAACCATACACACACATAATAACATTCATTCAATCACACATGAATTGAACACAGTCCAAGGATTTGGGACAATTTCTGTCTGTTCTATTCATTCATGAAAAGCCAAAATACATAGTATTTCTGCTACTCTACTCTGCTCTATTGATCTCTATATTCTATCTATCCATCTTGATCTCATACATATTCTCTAATATTTTGTTACAATGAAACAATGAAAAGTTATCTAAGGACCACTCTACGAGCTCTCTCATCCTGTTTCGAAATCTATCATTTCAAATTCAAAGCTATTACCTACTTGTTATAACCCTAATTTGCACTAGACATGCTTACCTGGCATCAGGCCATCTCAAATTCCTTCTTTTCCAAAACACTGTTGAACAACTCTTCTTAAAAACCTCTTTTATAAAGGCCCACATGCCCTACTCCATTACTTCATGCGTGTACACGCTAGCTGACCTAAAATAGCCCATGTGTACCTACAAAAGCACGAAAAAAGGAAAGTTGTCGATGGAACACATAGCTTTGGGTGAGTTAACTAAACCTTCTGGCCATGCATGGCCGAGGGTTCGACCAAATACCTATCTTCTTATAGCCTATAAAAGAAGGGGTAAGGGTCCCATTTGGAAGGAGAGAATAATAGTAAAGAAACTATACCCAATTGCACATTCCCATTGTCCCAACCATTTAGCTATCCTTGTGCAAGAAGAGATACATAGCAAAGAAGTTGGAGGACATTTGAAGAGGATCCCAGGACCAGGTTCGCGGAGCGGTGGCCGGTCTCGACATTGTGAGTTGATTCATTAAAGTTAATAATAAAGAAATACTTTTCCCATCCCACTATATGAGTTCTTCATAGTTTATTGAATATATGTTTGAATCTCTAACCCATTAATCTGTAGATCGAATGCATGTAGATTTTGTTGCTTGTTTTGTGTGAATCCAGGTCAGCCTTGGGAGGAGAGATACTATCAACAAGTGATCAAGCATGAATAAGGATCAACATCGAACGCCCGAAATAAGGTATGCTCACTTAACTATGTATTTTCTTGAAAGAAATGGGGATTAGGTTTGGGATGACGGTAGAAAGTAGGATTCTTTTGGTCTTATCTGCATGCACAATATAACCCTAAGTGTTAATCTGTAGGGGGATTTCCCACCACAAAAAAATTGGCGACCATACTGGGGAAGTCTCTAGGGTTTCTGGGAATATTTTTGGATAGTTTTAAAAACTGGTTTCCTTTCCTATTTTTGAAGTTTCTGCAAAGTCTGAGCTAACAAAGATTCTGGTCTTCCATACCAGTTATCTCTGTTTCTTTGTTGGACTATAATTTTTTTTCGAGACCCACAGAGGTACACGTGGCCTATATAAGGTCTGCATGCATGTACCCACGCCCTACATTCTTACAGCCTGCGTGTATACGCTAGCTGAAGAAGTAACAATAGTGTGTATGATTCTAGAAAATTTTTGAGGCAGTCATCTTCTTCCCTGTTAGAATTAGCCATTCTCAAGGGTTTCTGGAACTCTTCCCAGTCTTTGTTGGTTTCAGTCTATAGCTTAGGTTTCACCTCAGATTGGTTTGTTCTACTATTTTGTTCCCTTGAATTTTTTTTTTTTTTTTTGAAGAAAGTGTTTGATCCTTCAAGAGGTCCTGGTTCTCAATATCAATGGTCTCTTCCTGGGCTGGATTGCCTGTCATTTTATTTTTCTTAGAGTTTTAGAGATACACATGACCTGTATAAGGCCAGCATGCGTGTACATGCCCTCTGACTTTACACAGCTCGTGTTCACACGCTTGTTGTTGAACTATCAGCGGTGCGCTTGTGAAGGAATTTTTTGTTGAAGGAAGGGCAGTCATCCTTTCCTTTGACAAGAGTTATACCTCTCAGGATTTTGGATCTTTGTCATAGCAGTCAGTATCTTAGGTTTGATCACAGCATAGCTTTCTTTTTCATTTAAAAGTTTTCCTCAAAATTTTCTTTAGCGTTTTTAGACAAGTGTGAGAGTCCAATTTTAAGTTGCTTGTGTGTGATTTGTAAAGTGACTCTTTGTGATCTATGCTTAGGCCATAATTTTTTCTTGGTTTTGACTTGTTGTTATTTTTCCTTTTTTGCTTTGTAAGCATTCAAATAAAAAAAAAACTTATATTTCTTTGCATTAGTAACCAGGGAAAAGTCTTTTCTTTCATAATTTCTTAACAGTTTACTTCGATCATAAGTAGCTCGTAGTCGAGTGAAATCTTTCTTTGAGTTTGTTGTTCAAAGATCTTAGAAAAAAATTTAAGTTTGAAAAAGTTGATTAAAATTTGATTTAAGTAAAGGTTTTTTGTTTCCAAATTTTCGTTTCTTGTTGCTTTTCATCTTTCAAACATCACTAGTTTCACTTTCATAACCTTTGACATAAGACAAACCATAAAATTAACACTAAATCTAAAATTCATTAGACTTTTATGTTTGTAGGGTCAACCAACTAGTTCAGGATTAGGGCCTTGAATTAGGTTGGAGAGGAAACTCTTCAAGGCCATTAAAATCAAACATTGGAGTCTGAGTTAGGGAGTGACAAAGTCCAATATCGTGAAATTTATCTGGGACCCCCCTCTAACACAGGGGATAAACAAGAGGTCGTGTGCAGAAAGGTAGCGGAGATAACCCCTCCAAAGCTGGACCAATCGTAGTGGAGAACACATATAGAGGGCTTGTCTTGGGATTTCGTCGATTGCATTTGCTATGAAGCTTCGTGTGTCTTGAATCCATTCAAGGTCCTCAGTCATCTTTCGAACCACTTTCTCTCAATAGCCTTGACAGGTTTCAGGCTCGATACCCTGCTCATTGTGGTCTACCCAAATTTCGACTGTACCCACCTAGTGACTATTCATGCGTTGGCAACCTAGTTGCCCATATTTTTAAGGACATACACAGGTGACTGCGAGGGTATACCACGGTACCTAGGACAGACATCAAGCCATTCTTTGCATATTATACCTGGAGGGTGCTTCTGTGTTCGAGTTTCACTTGCACCGGTAAATTTCTCTAGTGTTGGTTGTTGTAATTGTTCTTCCAATTAGTTTAGTGTTTTCCTGTCTTATCTTATAAGGACCTTTTTTAGTGTGTGTTGTTTTTGAACGAATAGAAAACCCTAGTGTGTCTTTTATCTTCTCACACAATGGAGGATCATGAGCTCCACCGATCACGAAGGCTTCTGGGCCTGTCGTCGGTTACACTGGAGCCACCCCCGCCACCACTAAGGCAAAAGCTAGACCAACAAGGGTATTTTGAAGTGACCGGGTAACAAGAAATTGTTCCCAATCAACATCTGGAGGAATCAACCATTTTGGACATTGGAGCGAAAGCTCTTGGCCCATTTGAAACCCCAACCACTGATCTCTCGGCACCCATCATCGTACCGATTCACCTTTACGAGTGCAAAACAGTGTCGCATGCAGCAATGGAAACAAATGTTGTTACTCTTTCTGGGAATTCTTCAATTCCCACTACAGTTGTCACCACAGGAGAGTTTCCACCTCCTAACCCACCATCATTGGTCCGAGCCACCATGGTCTTGACCACCTCTACATCGCACAGTGGTCTGATCCCATCTCTAGTGGCGGCCACAACCCCTTTCACACCATGTGTGGCAGGCCCTCCGTTCTCATATGGGATGCCTAGTTCAGATACAAGTCCTATACTTTCCTACTCCACTTCACAGACTTCAGGTCTAGGGGTAGGGATATCTAACGCTCCTCTGCAAGGCCACATGGGGGGCACTTCCGCTCCTTTTACCACTTTTCCTTACGGAGGAGGTCATATCCCTCCTTCGTCCCCTTCACTTGGTGGCACGCACCTGCCATCCGGCGGGCCACCTATGCACCATAGTTTATTTGGAGCAGGTAGTTAAGGACCACCTTCACATAATATGTCGATAGGTTAGACACTATTTTCTTTGCTCAGTGCTTTTGGTAACAACGCCTTCTCATCCACTTCTTTCTCGACTGGGGGCAATCCCAGTTTTGGACAACCTATTCCTATGCAGGGTACTATTCCTACACAGGGGGCACACCCAAGAACTTCTTCAGCATCAGGTCCTTGGAATTCTTGGCAGGGATCCATTCCCTCATTAGGAATGCTAATCTAGGGTAATTCTTTTCAAAATCAATGGAACCACGGACAAAGTACTATGCCTATCCTCACGGGACCGACATGGGGCAACCCTTCCCAAAGTCCTTCGAATGTAATGCCTGCCCAACCATCTATGTCCTATTTTGGGTATCAACCGATGATGTCTCCTCACACATAGAATCTGTATGTTGGTCATGGCCATGGTTTTTACCAGAACCCAGACCAGCAGCTAAACTTTTCCTGGCAACCTAGTGCCAGTCAAACTCTAGGTCCCTTTTTCCCAGGTTATCACCAACAACCCAAACTACCCTTCCTAGCAACCCTACATTTGCTAGACTTGACAAGGTTGTTGAATGACCCTATCTGTCATGATCCGTTTTGGCCTCCTATACTGACGAACCTTCCTTCGAACATACCAAAGTTCGAAGCCAAGCCTAACGAAGATCCAGGAGATCATGTGACTACCTTCCATCTTTGGTGCTCATCTAACTTGTTGAAAGATGACTCCATACAGTTGCGATTGTTTCAACATACTCTCATTAGGAGTGCCATGAAATGCTACGTTGAGCTCAACCGCTCAAGTTACTCTTCCTTCAACGAATTGGCAATGGCTTTCCTAAATCATTTCCAGTTATCAGTGAGATACGACGATGGCATAGAATTGTTGGCCAATTTATCACAGACAAAAACAGACCATATCTCTAATCACATCCGATAATGGAGACGCCAGAAGAGTTTAATTAAGGGGCCAGTCCTGCCAACATTCCTTCTCTAGTGGTTACTTAATTCTTTGGTCCCACAGTTATCCAAAGACGTTGCAACATCAGGAGTATTTCTCGAAGAAGACACCATCATGAGAGCTCAACAACTTGAGCTAATCTATTCTCAGTTTGGTTTACTATACGAGATATTTCCAGATGCACCACGCTCAATCCTTGATAAAACCAGATAGAGAGCTAGACCACATGCCGATGGTATTGTTGGTTTAGCACAAACAAAGCCTGTTGAACAACTAACAAAGCAATTGCAGCAGTTGTCTATACAACACACAGCGACTAGCCAAACTACTGCTTTGGTTGCTCCCCCTAATAAAATGTCAAATGTACACATGGTGAAATCAACCAATCCAAAGGTCACCCAATAGCTTGAAGGAAAGAAAAAACAACGAAAGAAAGGTAAGGGGGATAAGAAACCCACCGATAATGATGGCGGGGGAAACACTGAGAAACATAAGGCGAGGTATCCATGCAACTTGTGTGTGGAAGACCACCTGACCCACCTATGTCCTCGACTTGAAGAGGCCCAAAATTTTGTGACACAGCAACAACCTGTTGTGTTAACCAATCCATTTCAACATGGACAAAATCTAACCCAAGCCTCTACAAGCGTGGAAGGGGGCAACCAAGGACCCTCTCCGTCTTCGAACAACCCTACATCCACGAATGTTTATATGTTGAAGGGTGATGCTTTTATATCGACTAGAGCACATGACTATAGTAAACCAAGCACTTCTGAGAAGGGCAAAGAATCCAAAGTCCCATCTCCTCCTCTACAGATTGAGAAGACATTGGGAGAAACAATGACACGCATCCCAAAAGGCGTGTTCAAAAAAGCTTCTCACAACCCAAATGCAAGGGCCACCCAGAACTATTATATGGTGGAAGATTTATCACAAACCCCTTGTGCGATGTTCACTTAGGAGGTCCTCCAAAGATACCCTTCCCAGAGGAAAGCCTTGTTAATCTCTTTAGGATCTACCGAGACTTGTAATCCGGGTACAATCATGCTGGATACAACCGACTTAAAACCTTGTCTGCCTTACCACGTAGCATTTCAGATAGTCATGGCTTATCCCATGAAAACTTTTACTCGGAATATCTTCTGCACAATGGTTGATGAGGGTGCCTCGACATGCGTTATGTTGTTGGCATGTTGGAAGGCCATTGGCCAGCTCATTTTGTCTCTGTCACCTACTCTTCTCACTGCTTTCGACGATTGTTCATTCTGACCACATGGTATCATTCCCTCTTTCCCCGTACAGTTAGGATGGAAGACCGTGTGTGTTGAGGTAGAAGTATTCAATGTGCCCCTAGACTATAACCTATTGTTAGGAAGGAGTTGGACCTATGCCATGCAAGTTGTGGTTGCTACAGTTTTCCGGGTCTTGTTGTTTCCACATGAAGGTCGGATTGTGACCATCGATCAATTGTCTTTCTCTAAACCTGACCATTCATTGGGGGAATCCACGGTCCCGATGATTGATAATCCTCAACTAGGCATAGTCAACATAGGAGTTGGTTTGTGCCCATCTTTGATGGGTACCTTCGATTACCCACCCCCTCAATGTGATATCAAGTTTATATCCAACCACCATAAGGTTGATATTTTTCAAGTTTCGTCATTCCACATGACTTACTTCAATGATCCGTGGATACTTCCTTCCCCATCATCCATGATGGATGGGACGGGACATCCGAACATGTCCATGCCCTTGTCCACAGCTGAAGTAGCATACTCTTTAGTCCAACAAACTTCAGCCAATACAGATCCAACTCCTACACAAGAGTTAGATCCGCTTCTAGAGAATATTTGGGATCAGGGTTCTCTTATTGACACCAATTCGTTAGACTTAGTCTTGCCCTCTGATAAAGCAGTAATTGAAGCAATGACTAGTCTGGACAAACCCTGGGAAGATCTTCATCACAGATCATACTTCCTCCCAAAGTTAAGCAGAATCAAATCCAGAGAATTCACCGTGACTATGACGGGAGATAGGTCTTGTCCTATTAATCCCTTAGCTACACACGAGTTTTATGTTGAGGGTAATATGGAAACCATCGCTGAAACCATACCGATCAATATCTCCTGAAAACCTGGCATCGTGGAGAATGTTTTCCTCGGAGCTGATTGATCCCCCAGAGAGATTCAAATATATACAGATCTATTTAAAGAATTTCGCGATGTTTTCACCTGGTCTTATGAGGAAATGCCAGGCATCGATCCAAAAATAGTTGAACATGAAATCACAACTTATCACGATGCTAAGCCTGTTCGACAGAAGCTTCATCCAGTTAATCCTAGGAAAGAAGTAGCCATTAAGGTTGAGGTTGAGAAATTGCTAAAAGTCGGTTTTATCTATCCTATCCAATTGACCCAATGGGTGTCAAATCCTGTGTCAGTCAATAAAAAACAAGGCACGATTCGGGTATGTATAGACTTCCATGATTTGAACAAGGCATGTCCCAAAGATAATCTTCCCACACCATTCATCAACCAGATCATTGATGAATGTGCTGGTTGCGAGGCCTTCTCTTTCATGGATGGTTTTTTGGGATATAATCAAATACAAATCAAACCTGAATACCAGCACAAAACGACATTTATTTTCCCTTGGGGTACATTCGTGTATCGTAAGATGCCTTTTGGTCTCAAAAATGCTAGAGTGACCTTTCAATGAGCCGTGTCTTTTTCTTTCCATGACCTCAAGCATATAGTCAAGGCCTATTTAGATGATTTAGCATCCCAATCTCCCAAGAGAATGGATCATCTCGCTCACCTCCAACTTATCTTTGAGTGTTGTCGCTACTTCCAGATTCACTTGAATCCAAACAAGTGCATATTTTGTGCAACGTTAGGATGTTTGTTAGGTTTCATAGTGTCGACAATAGGGATCATGGTCAATCCTCTCAAGGTTGAGGCAATAATTTAGTTGCCTCCCCCACACACAATTCTTCAACTTCAGAGTCTACAAGGCAAGGTGAATTTTTTAAGGCGCTTCATCGCCAACTATGCCGAGATCACCAAGGGATTTATGCACTTACTGAAAAAAGAAATTCCTTTTTATTGGGACGATGCCACTCAATGCTCTTTCATCTCATTGAAACATGCCCTCACAACTGCCCCTCTGCTCCGGCCACCTAACTATAACAAAGATTTATTGTTATACCTGGATGCAACAGAGTCAACCATTGGCATGGTTTTAGTTCAGGAGGATGACTTATTCTCAGAATATGTGATTTATTACCTGATCTGAGGCCTCATAGGACCGGAACTCAATTATTCTCATAACGAAAAAACTTGCGTTGGCAGCAGTCCATGCTATTCAACGGTTCTGTCATTATGATTTTTTTCGCAAGACTACCATCATTGTTGTTGCGAATCCATTCCAGTACATGTTGACACGACGGGTAATAGGCAGAAATATTAGTATATGGATAGTCATCCTCCACGAGTTTGACTTAGATTTCATTTCGGCGAAATCCAAAAAGTCATTGGTCTTCGCAGAACTTATTTCGGAACTTCCGGTTGAGTCTGGTGACATTGTGCTTGAAGAATCACCTATCAAAGGAGATATTTTTTCTATCATGTCTTCGGATCCTTGGTATGGAGATATACTTATCTATCTCCATACTTTGAAGTGCCCCACCTCTGCTTCTTGTGATGAGCATTGATGCATACGCCATCAGACTAAGAATTATCTCATACTCAATGATAGGTTGTATCGGAGAGGTGTAGACCGTATCCTACGTCGATGTCTCACTCAAGACGAAGAAGTCATCGTGATTAAAAATTGCCATACCGGAGCATGTGGAGTTCATTTGTCTGCGTTGGCAACAACCCAAAATATTCTACGAGCAAGTTACTGTTACACATCAAAATCACTCAACTGGATAAGTGTCGCATATTACCTCTCATTTGTCGCAAGTGTCGCAACTCCCTTACAACTTGTCGCAAGTGTCGCAAGTTGGATATGAAGTGTCGTGAATGTTGTCGAATCATGTTATCACAACGACGATGCTAAAGAGACATTTGAAACATCTTATATGCTTGGTTTGAAGGAAGAAACTGGTTCACTGGAGTCAAACATCTCTCAGCACCTAAGAGGGCTTCTAAATCAAGGATTTGGAAGGGGAACGCTCCCTTAAAACTGCTTGAAAAGCGCTGGCGCCCCTCTACCATGCTTCAGAAGCATTGTAGCGCTTCTCCACCCTTTTGCAGAAGCGCTACCCAGATTTCAAGCGCTGGCGCTTCCCTTGGTCTTCTCTGGAGCGTTCTAGCGCTCTGATGCCCCTTCTGAGGGAGCACTCTCAATTCTGCGTAAATTGTTAGCCCGGTGAGAAGAATAAGGGGAGAATCATTCGAGTTTAGGAGGTGGTTGAACTCGAATTCTTGGTTCTATCAAAAAATCTCTAATCCAAGGAGGAGGTTCCTAACTGGTTCTAAACATAACTCAAGTGGTTAGGCCCTTCCTAGCCTATATAAGCAAGCTCTATGGTGATGAAGAGGAAGGAAGAACTGAATATGTGA
>JZKD02S1226569.1:29487-39871 GCA_000966675.3 Picea glauca | reverse complement strand
ATTGGTTGTTTAATTTTTATTGTTGTAAAAAAATAGAAGGCCTATATTCTTTTAGAATAATTATTTTTATGAAGTATATGCCTAGTTTACTCTTGTTGAAGTATCCATACTTTAGCAACTTTTCATCTATAAGGGTTGAATGAATATATAGCCTTCAAATTTGATGAAAACTTCAAATTCAATCATGTACGTGAAAGAATTTAGTTTTACTGATTGCACTTCGCATCGATTCTGTACGTGAAAGAATTTAATGCGACTGAATGGAGTTCACATGCAATGAGTCTAGATCCGACTTTGGAGTCCACCCATTCCTATATAACGAAGGCTATGCCATTGTATTTCTCACCTCTTACTTACCAACTTTGGGCTCCGGTAGGTAATGACAAGTAGCCCAACATATATGCTTTTGTTTTCCTTGTGAGCGTAGTAAATGCACAAAGATGTCATGATTTAGGTTGTTTTTGCATTGCAGGTATGGGAAAGAATAAATGCAGTTGAATATTGTGTGTTGATGTTCGAATGACTATGTGTTTTGTATGGTGAAGTACTTATGGTTCGTTTAGGGTGGAATGAGGCGTCCACTATATCAATTCAATTCTGTAATAGGCATGCCCATTAATGGTTGGGTTATTCTGGTTACATCAGTCTTGGAAATATTGATACGAGGTGGACAGTGGCATGTTAAACATATTGTGATTATGATTATGTATTAACAAATTTCCTTCCTGGTTACCATGTTTTAATGGTTTGGTTGTCAATTTGGTATGATTTTTCTTTACAACATATAAGAAATGAACATGAACACTTCGATTGTTAATTTTGAACTATTGAGTACTTGCTTGTTTTATTTTACATATTTTTCATTACTTCATGAAATAATATAAAAGACATTGTAGAAGATTTCTTTAGAAATAAAGAGATGCTAAGAACTATTTAAATATAATTATAAAAAACTGTCTAAATGCAATCTACAAATGATGTAACTCATTTCTATTTGACCATGTCAACTTTAGGATGCATAAACAATAAATAAATCAACTAACTAACTAACTAGATCTATAGGAATAATTACAATATTCCAACATTGATGGAATATAATTGTACTTTCATAGATTCCAAAAGCCATGATTAGATATTTAGAATAACAACATATTAAGAAATGATAGATTGATTATATCTTTTAGAAGCTTGGGGAAATGCCCTACTACATTATATTAAATGTCCAAGATTTAAATTATATTAAATGTCCAAGAGTAATATACATCAAGAATGTTTAAAGAGAATGTTTTAAAAGAGTGATTTTTCTACCTTTAGTTATATAATAAATGATCCTCAAATGAAATTAATAATAGGACAGTATAGAGGTTGTATTTTGTTATTTGAGTCACAATTATAATATCAAATGGTGTGAGGGAAACTTACAAAACTGTTAAATAAAGAAAGGCATCAATTGCTGAAGAGTCTCACCTTGTTGCAATAGAAGAAAAATAGATAGTGCACCATTGAACATAATATAAAGTACCGTAATTCACACAGCTTGCAGGTCTTGTTTTACTCACAGTAAATACAGAGGAAAAACTTCTTACTTAATGAATTACTGATATAATACAATTACAGTAGTTGTAATACTAAATTGCAATCAAACATTAATCAAGGGATGGCATAAAGAAATATGAAGATACAGAAACACAAAAGAAACACATGACTCAAACTAAGCGAAAGTTGGAATCTTTGTCTGCACTTGTATTAATACTAAAAAAAGGAGAGTTTTCTCTATTACATCCGACAAGAAGCAACCTTTAACAGATCTTGAATTTGTGTGTTTATACAAAATTTGTCACAACTCAAAATGGTTGGACTTCTTACAATATTTAATTAAGATAAATTATATCAATGAAATGACATGATGTAAAATCCAATGAGCTTCACTAGCATTTTCTTCTTCCTCTTCACCTACTGGGAGAAACACTTCTTTAGAGGGAGAAGGATAATCGGATGGATAGTTATGCATGGCTCGTCAAGGAATGGATAACATATGTAGGAAAAAGTAATCATCTGCAGAAAGAATGATAATGAAATGGAGGTAAGAGGGGATTTAGAATGAGAGTGAATGAGACAAATGATTGTTTGAAAATGGAAGATAAGGAGGGTGAAAATGAGAAAAGACGGTGTATATTTTTCTACTTGCTTCCACCTATATTTGTTTTTCTATGGTCAATACACTGATGGTATATATTCAATAATTCCACTACAAACCTTGAAGGCTCAATTGTTTCATTCACCTCAAAAGTGAATAATTTCCTTTCTACTTGAGGTAGCCATCCTTGGATCCTTTTCACTTCTTGAATTGTGTATTGTAATTGTCAGCTTGGATTCACTAACCACTTATTGATTTTAATAATATCAACCTGGCTCATTTTCTGAATGGCTACCAGAGTTTCCTCTTTGCTCTTTATAGAGTTATGCTGGTTCATTTCTATATCAATTTGCCCCATGGCTTCCACGATATCACTTCCCTTAATATCAATTAGTCATTTTTCTAATAACAACATTGCTTATAGAAAAGTCTCTTTTACTTCTCTAGAAAATCTTTTGCTTTCTGCTAGATTTGTCTCCCAGACCTTTAGAGTCGTATCACCTCTTAATTGTTCAGACGGGGAGAGCAAAGGAAAAGAAGGGCCATTATCTTTCTGTACCAATACGATGGCTTCTTGAAACTTAACTCGGGTTGAGCGAGCCTCTCTTTCTTTGATGTAGATGTCCTTCAGAGAAATATCTACTACCCGGTAGCACCTTTGAATAACATCTATCTTCAAAAAGAGGTCTTGTTGGGCAACTTCCATCTTCTCATTTATTTCCAATGCTTGAATTTGGAAGGCCAAAATTTCTATCGAGGTACCTTCGGTCAGCTTCAATATAGCTTTCATTAGTCTTATGAATTCATCATGTTGAGTGATTAGACACTGGTTGATTTGTGAAATCTGGTGGTTCTCATCAAGATTGTCCCAGAGTTGTTGAATTTGTTGTTGATCATTAGTTTTGATCTTCTCGAAGTCTTGACTCATTCTGTCTTGGAAAGTGTGTTAAGCAGTGTATATCTTCTTTTGTAATTGTTCTACCAAAATACATGTTTATTGCAGTTTTTTGGCCAAATTGTCCATAGACCATTGATTGGTAGTGCCCAAAACACCTAATGAACCTACAAATTCTTTTGCGAATTCTATGTCATATCGATCATTCTCATCATACACCATTCTCTGCCTTTTAGTTATCACTCCATCTTTCTAGTGTGATTCCTTTTTCACAATGGCCTTCCTTTTATTACTAAAGGAGAAATCTGAGGGAGTGATCTCTTTGAGTGAGATGGGGGTAAGATCACTTACAAAAATAATTTTGGAAGTAGGGTTTCTGAAGCTGGATTGTAGAGGAGTAAGTGATGTAATGGGAGAAACAATCTATGTGGAATGTTCCTACTCCATGGTATTTGAGATGCTAGTGGGGGTAGTTGGTGATGAGGGATGTGCAATTTCTCCTTTCTTTAGATAAGCTTTGAGTTGAGCTAGTTCTTGGGGGCTTAGTTGTCCTAATAATGAGGCTTACAATTATTGTGTCAAAACCTCATAGCTCTTCGCGGTTTCCTCAACCTTGTGTTTACCTGAGTGCTCTGGTTTAGAACCTGTAGGCATAGATTCATATGCAGGAGGAGCAGATATCGACTCTCCTTGTAGTACCTTTGGAAGACTGTTTCACCTGTGCCTTTGGAAACCGAGGAAACCAACTTGTTGATCTGGGGGCAGGGTTTGGAATATTTTATGTACCTCTTCATCAGATCTAACTCCCTTGAATATTTCGTCATACGGGGAGTTTTCATGCACATATCTTTTCATGTTGAATTGGGCCAGGTGGTTTTCCACAATCTTGTGTGGGTTGTACCTTTTGAACTCGATGTCAACCAATTTGACACCTTCCAGAGCCACAACCTCCACTTTGGATTGACCAAAATACAGTAATGAAAACATGCCAACTTGAATAGGGAAAGTTGGCCATACCTTTTTATGCACATCCTTCATCTCTTTGTTGATGTCTCTTATTACTGTCTGGTAGGCCACTTCCTATGCATACCGACCATTCTGGTAAAAATTGTGGGAGATCATGGGGAGGGATCGAGCATCCAAAAACTCTGATATAGGAGAAATTCTCCTCAATAAAACAATCTACTAGCTTACCCAGATTTTCCATAATCCTATCTGAAATTCGAGGAGGTGGGTAGCCATACAGGGTTGTATGAACAAGAACCACAACATTGTGACATATTTCATAAAATAAGTCCTTGTAGTTTTCTTCCCACGACCTTGAATGGTAGAAATGAATAGGCACGACACTGTTCGGGGTCCAGCTCCAATTCATCAATGGGAAAGGCATCATGAAGAAGATAGCATCCATGATATAGGTTGACATGTAAAAGGGGTCAGGTTGTCCTTTTGATTTCGTTGTTTTGTATTCAACAATTTCCTTGGCCAAGTTATTAGAAAAAAATTTGGACCAGTTGAAAGTGTAACCCTCTACCACCTCATGCATAATGGATACCCATTCCACAAAGAAATGAGTAGGGATAGTCTACATAGCATCATGGCTACATATATCATGTGTGAATCCAAAGATGTTGTGGCATATATACCATGAGCATCTGTTCTGAACCTCTCTGGGTGTCCCCACCAAGACTTGACTATATTGTGACCTCTTATGGCGTATTGGACACATTCTTTTTGCTCAAACTCCAGAATAAGTGCAACATTGTATGTGTATTTAGGATTAGGGGATATCTTATACATTAATTGCATAGGTTCGGGTCAGAAGGAGACAACGATGACCTTCTGATGGTTGATGATGGTTCTGGTTTGGACATCAACCTGCTCCAAGGCCCAGCTTATCATGTCATTATAAGGCATAAGTCTTGGTCGTGTTTCTATCTTGTGTAGCTTCGACTATGTTATGTGTCTAAGCTTGGTAGTAAAAGAATCATCTTCTTCCTCGCTGGATCCCTCTGGACAATTGATGATTTCCTGTTCCATAATTTTGAAAACATGTGTCTAGGTTTTAGTGGCATCTGTGGCTCGGGGAGTGGTATCAGAGAGAATGTCTACATTTGGGTTTGAATCTTCTGTAGTCGCAACAAGATTTTTCATCATTTTCTGTGGTTCCATAATCTCTAAGAAATTGAGTGAGGTTACCTGTTGCAGAGAAAATCTGTGAGATTTTTAAACTGATAAGAGCTTGATAATTGCGTAAAGTGCAAATGAATTCAAAATCCAAGTGATTATATTCAAATAAGATACATTAATTTTCGTATAGCTTCACTAACGAAAAAATTATTATCTTTGATAGGAATGTCTACTTGGAGATCCATGATCCACGTTTTGAATCATTACCCTAAATTAGTCATAAATGCCATCAATATTCAGTGGTTCATGTTCGAGAGTTTTAGATGAGACAGAGTGAGAATTTCCCGAGTCCTAAATCTATGAAGGTTAATCCTTGGATAATCGCTTTTAAAACCTTAATTAATCATGTTTAAAAAGGTGTGTCAATTTCGAGTGTCTCAAGAGTTCAGAGTTTGGGAACTTTAAACATAGCTCGAGAGAAAATTCTCGAAACCCAAAACTGCGAAGTGATTAATTATCTAGTGAAAGTATTAATTAATCATATTTAACTTTAAGCATTTCAGGAATTCAGACTTTGGATATTTTAGAATATGATACAGAGTAAGCGTCTGAACTCGGAAGTGTGAATTCATTGGTTATCTCTTGATCATGATTAACTTAGTTAATTAACATTTAATACTTTGACATTTTGATATTTCGATGATTCATGCCTTCCTTCTTTGTTTAAATTCCAGAAGGATCATCGCCTATAGTGGCGTGTTATGTATGATGTCCTTCTGGATGATATGTATAGGAAAGGGAGGTCCCACATGTTAACTTAGGGAATACTCAAAGATATACATGTACTACGACTTTTTTCTTTTAAAGATTTAGGAAAAGCAATGAGTGGACACTTTCGGGTTTCGAAGTTTCGGGGTTTTTATTGTTAAGACTTATTGCAACATCTGAAGCCCGGAGCTCTGAAATGACCATTATTGATTTACCTCTTTAAAAAGTAGGCGGCTCCAAAACTTTGGGGGTTATTAGGATCGTTCGATCAAATGGGAAAATTCATCAATGGTAGGCATTGTGCATGCCTTACTATTAATTATCAGCCATGAATTACATTTGAAATTAAAATGTTGTTTACCAATATTCCACTTTCTTTGGCTAAAATCATTATTTCATTTGGTGAAAAGTAAAAATCTCAAAAGTTAAGAATTGTATGTGTTCCAACATAGTCTCCATCTAGGGATCGCGTCTCCCTGCGAGACGTGGAAGAACAATAGACCGAGTGCCTTTATTGGGTAAATGGAGTCATTATTTCATTTCTGGGAAACACCTTTTATGGACTAATCATACACAGAAAAATGAAGTTCAACCGAATCTCAGAAAACCTTCAAAACACACCTAAGGATTCAACTTCTAGTTAGGCTATTTAATATTTTCCTTTCCTAAAACTGAATTTGGATCTGTTTAAGATAATCAAAATGACTTTAATTGAAATATCAGACTTTGGTCGATTTAGTTCGCATCAAGGTTAAGTAAATTTAACAATTTATTTAGGGAATCCCTTGTTGGTTTAGAATGTAAATATACCGGAAAGAGAACTAGATATCAAAGTATGTTATGTATACATGTATGAAATCCCTATAGATATCATAGATATTGCTTCACTACCAGCGAGCCTGTTCATTACCTCGGTGAAGTTATCTACTTCTCCCATAGAATTTCATTTCACCACTTCAATTCGCATTTGGCTGAGATGAGGGAAATCATTATATGAATTTCCTTTCCTCATCTCTTTTTGGAAAAAATGGGGGCAATCAAATTACAAATTTCCTTTCACCATTTGTCTTGGACAAGATGGGGCGCCCCAATCACATTATGAATTTCCTTTCACCATATGTCTTATATTTTAATATTTTTGAAGTGGGGGGAATCAATTTGTATGTATCATACAAGGGATGATATCTTCTTAAACTTTAACAATGAAGGTCTGTCAACAATTTTTTATTGTACTCTGAACTAATTTCTCCCGATCTTCAACCCACCTTCTCCTATAGGGAAGATTTTATGGGGATTTTAATTTTCCAGGGATTGAAATTGAGCAAATTAATCAGTTTAAAATTTGATAGAAGAGCTAAAGTTCTCAAGATTATCCTAGACATACTTTGTTTCAGTTAAAATCAGAGGAATCATAAATATTTTCGCCTAATCTCATTTTGAAGGTTTTTTTTTTAAGTTTTCGGAGTCAAGGTGAAATTCTTTCTTTCTATGAAGACCAAGGGAAGGATAGTGAAATTTAGAAGTGAGTAAAATCTTGGGCATAGGAAATATAAAACAGAACAAGGACTCAAAATGTCTGACATGGAAGAATCGCATTCCCACATAAGTTTGTTTATTGATTTTCAAACTTCTTTCTCGACCTCTTTTTATTCTTATTTTTTGTTTCATTTTTATTTGATTCAGATAAGGCTTCAGAATTAATCTGTAAATTTATACTTTTATGATCCTTGATCAGGTGACAATATTTACATGGGTGAAACCCCTTTACATCCGATAAGATTTCCTCAAAATTTTAACTTGAACTATAAGGATAGGAGTTCATACCTTAGGTTTCGTTTATATTTTCGATAAAGTAAATCATTAATTTATCACCTGTTTTGAGAGAAAATGAATGTCTTTGAAAAATGAGTGTTGGATTCCTATGCACCCTTATCTCTCATCTAACAGTATGTATTCTGCAAAAAAACAAAATGGGAGGTGTCAGAAAATTCTACAGTATAGAGATGGTATGCGATATCTATGTTTTTACGTTCTTGTTTTGATGATATCGAGTAAAACTGGTTTATTTGCAGTAAAAGTAAAATTTGGATAATCTACAAAAGAAAAGAAAATTGCAAATTGGAATAGGAAACCAAAACCGGTATATATAATTGGAATTTGAAATATGACTATTGCACAAAATGTTTTAGGTAACGCGAATTGATAGGAGCGTCAAGATTTTTTCCGTCGAGATTTTCCAGTGAGAATGAATTTTTCCCCTCTACAGCTATAATCCTTAATGGTCTTAACTAGAGATGGTCGAACTTGCCATGTTTCCCTGCATATTATTTCCTAGCATCCCATTTCAAAACCAAATCTCCAGGGAGAAAATCCCTATCTTTAGCTTTTTTATCGAAAAGGGATTTCATATTATATTGGTACCTTTGAAGTTTGTCATCTACTTCAGCCAAATTTTGTTGGACTTCGATTATTTGAATTATCCTTCTTGTAACGTCGTTTGTCTCCTCATTTGCATCCTGTAAGAGTTTCATCAGAGGAAGAGAAATATTGATAGGAAGGACAATGTCAGTACCGTAAACCAATTGAAAAGGAGACATACCTATTGATTTCTTGGTGTTGATTTGATTCACCCATAAGGCGTATTTCAGGTGAACGTGCCAAGCCTTCTTATTTTTTGTCAACACTTTTTTTATTATAGTCATCAGGCTCTTGTTGGATGATTCAGCCAACCCATTTCCCCGAGGATAATAGGTTGTAGAATGTCCTAACACAATGTTGTATTTTTGGCAGAAATTGACCATGGCCATAGATTTGAAATCTTGGGCGTTGTCAGTGACTATTTTTCGAGGACAACCAAATCTCGATAGGATGTTCTCTTCCAAGAAGTTTGTTACTACCGAATCTATAGCATTCTGGTTCAAAATGGCTTCGACCCACTTCATGAAGTAATCAATAGCAGTTAAAATCCACTTATGTTGGGCGCTTGACTGTGGATGGATTTCTCCGATGAAATATATACCCCATTGTTGAAAGGGGGCTTTTGTTTTGACCAGTATTAAAGGTAGTACATGGAGCGTTTTCTTACCAGAGAACAGTTGGAAAGAGTTGCAGGATCTGACCTTGGCATTCATGTCAGTAAAGAACTTTGGCTAATAATAACCTGCTCTTAAAATATTGTAGGTCATTGCCCTCGAGGCGTGGTGTCCTCCACACAATCCTTCATGAAATTCATTTATGACACCTTCTGTTTTAGATTATGTTAAGCAACACAACAAGAAACCTAGGGGATCTTTCCAATGCAGTTGGCCATCAATAATACAATATTTAACTACGTGTAACTTCAAAGTTCTCTCTTTGGACGGAGTCATGTCATTTGAGAACTGAAGGGTAACGAGGTATGAAACAATGTCGGTATACCAAGTAGAGGAAGAAAATTTACCTTCAATATAAATCATAGGTGTTTGATCATCAAGCTCATCTATATCTGGGAGATACCTGTGTGATTTCGAGTGATTTATCCCGAGTGACCTGAAATTTGATTCGGCTAACAATTTCTCCAGGCCTTGACCTTTGACTAGCTTGGTCGGTTTCACTTCTAGATAGAACTCCTGAATTTTATCCAACCATAGACCTCTCTTTCCATCACTGTCTGGTTGAACCAATATTTCTTTGACAATGCTTTTTGGTAAGTAAGCAATTATTTTAGAATGTAACACATATGTCTTGAAATCCTTGAGAGCTTTAACCATTGTGTAAGCTTGTTTTTCAAGTATATCACATATTAATTATGCATCCCTGAGACATTTACCGAAAAAGGCTATCGGTTTCTCAAAAGAAGTTGATTGTTAGCTGCCCCTCCACCCCTAGGATATATGGACTTCCTAAAATTCATAAGGAAGGGGCCCCTCTTAGACCCATCGTCAACACAATAGGCAGCCCTACTTATCAACTTGTAAAATACCTCGCTCATAAACTCAAACCCTTAGTCGGAAACACTATCTCCTTTGTTAAAGACTCCTCTTTCTTTGTAAACAATATCAAAAACATTAAACTGGACAAGGATGAAATCCTCGTCATCTTTGATGTTGTTTCTCTCTTCACTAAAATTCCCATTGACGGAGCAATGAAAGTCATCAAAAACATCACTGACCTAGGCACTGCCAACTTAGTTGAGCTCTGTTTGAAATCCACTTTCTTTAGTTTCCAAGGTGATGTTTATGAACAAACCTCTGGGGTCGCTATGGGATCCCCCCTCTCTCCCATCATTGCCAATTTATTCATGGAAGATTTGGAAAACAATGCCCTAAACTCCTCACCCTTCAAACATAAATACTGGAATAGGTTTGTTGATGATACCTTTGTCATCTGGCCCCATGGTTGTGACAAATTATATGAATTTGTGACTCACCTTAATAAACAATCCGATCACATCAAGTTCACTATGGAGGTTGAAA
>JZKD02S1226558.1:0-12411 GCA_000966675.3 Picea glauca | reverse complement strand
AATTAAGGTATGGTGATCACAATCTGCTATAGGATTTGAATTTCTTCTTGACAAATAAATGATCTACCTTTTGTATTCTTTAGATCAACTCATCATAATGGAATTAAGTCTATAGGAATGCATTCTTGTTGAGAAGGTTTATAAGAAAAATTTATCTCACTAGTATTTGTTTCGATAACCAAGATAATGGACCTATGCTACTGCAACATTGATTTGTTGGCTCAGAATATTTTTTGAGAAGCATAGCCATTGAAAGATTGATCAATAGAACTTGCAAAGACATTTTGGATTATGAACAACAAGGCCATGGACATGATATGATTCCTTTCCAAGGACCTGAGCGACATTTCCCCAGTGCAACCATCAAAGGAACTCTAGTCCATTCAGTGGGAATATTTTCAACAAGGATTCCCCTACTGGGTTTCCATTTTCCCCAAACTATAAAGTATTCTACAACAAATACTTTTTCAGTAGCTCAATATCATACTCTTCTGGTTTATTTCTTCCCAAATATTAATATTAGAGTGAATGCTACTGTGGAAAATGAATCTTCCAGTAGAAATTCTTAAAGAATTTCTACACATGGTTTCCTCATGAAGATGAATGAAAACCAAAGTTGAGCCAAGCTCAGTTAAATAACCAAATAAAAGTCATCAAGTGAAAATATTAAATCTTTCATGGAAGAAGAAACTAATACTAAAGAAATCCATATTGAGCTTCAAACTAAACTAATAACAACTGATGGCTTTTATCCAAGAAACCAAGACAAGCCAAAATCTACACTACACAAGTGGAAATGGAAGAAAACATCTAAACTATGAAAGCATAAAGGAAGAAAAAGAACTATGCTACTCCCATTCCTACTCTATCCTACATTGGCTAAAAAAGGGCTAAGTGAAAGCATAATGTCAGTGTAGCCATTCAAACAACTCCAAACCTGCAACCACATGTTCATCAAAAGTCAATGACAAAAAATGGAGTAGTGAGAGATCAAAGATATGAAGAATTGAATCAAGAAAATATCTACCCAACATGTAAAATTTGACAGGGTTATTGTTCATGGGAAATTTACACATGTAGGATTCCTCCAACCAAGATTCAATTCCATCATAAAATTTACAATGACCACCATGGGACTGTTGGAAGGAATTTTAAAATGAGTGGCATACTTGATGAGACCCATAGATGAAATTTTCATTCCATGTACCTTGTGGGAGAGTCTCAGTATGGGTGTTATCGAATATTCCATAGTTCAAAGAAAAATAATGAGAATCTGACATAAACATCGACCGAAACTGAAGTGCCTCATTATCCAGGCAAGTCTCCCTAGGATCACATTTCACATAACCCACATGATGAGAAGAGAAATGATATCTGATTGTTTGAGGGAAACGTTGAGTGAAAAATGAAGTCAATAATTCTCCTATAATATCGTCAAAATCATGTGAGGAGTGATAGAGTATTGAAATAGAATCCAAGGATGAGTGATGCATCTTCCCCTGAAGATAGACATGTGATTCTGGAGTAGGTTTAGATGACAATGTTTCTTGGATCATCTCAATGTTTCCTGTGTCTTGCACAGTGATGGGTTGTGTGGTTGATATGATTCTCTAAAGGGGAGACAATAGATGGTTCCCACTCTAGGTATAAGGGTTTAATATTTATGGTAAATATTCCCCCATAGTTGTGACATAGTGCTAATTAGATATCATGTACCCCCCATCATTCATCACCCGAACATGATTTTCTGTGAAGGATATAGTCGTTACTTTTCCCCATGCTAAATTACCATTCAAATCTACAACAACTTGGTGAATTGATTCTTCATTCAATATGGAATTGACATCGTCTATTGAAACAATTTCATGAGATGGTTCTTCGAAATTAGATTGCAAAGTATCAGATGTCTAAGGATATGATTGAATGGTCTGTAGATTTGAAAGTATTTCTGTGTGATAAGAGGTGACCAAATATTCATAGTGCATTTTTGAATCTTGTGAATGAGAAATAATTTGATTATTTAGATCCTACCGTTCAGAAATAGAGATGATTTATGAAATCCAATAAAAATTTTATTGGTCTAAGGGTTTGTCACTTTCAAGAAATTTGCAATAAATTTGCATGACTCTTTGAAATAAATCATCCACAAATTCATTTCTGAGCCTATGTATTTCTTCAAATTCACTAAAGGGTTTGTCATAAACATAATCTACACGAGAAACGATAAATATTTACATGAATTGTTTCCAAAAATGTATCGATTTCACTGGTAATGTCCTAAACCAAGATTTAATCTGTCCTTCAAATGTGAGGATAAATAATCGATAGATTTCATTGACCCGAACAATCTTAATATTTTGTCATTTGATGTTAAATTGATTGAGATGTGTGAGTGAAAACACAAGCCATTCACCATCGAATTTTGATTTTGACAAGAGATTAACTGTCTCGACTGAGATGCCCCATGAGGGTCTTGGAAGACTCAAAGTGTTATCCCATACAAAGATACATAGAGGAAGCATGAGCCGGTTAAACCAACTTAATGAAATGAATCCACATGGGAAGGCTTGTCATCCAACCCTCCTTTAGATGCTAATTCTATTGATGTAGGACAAATTTCCTTTGTCAATAATAGAGGTTACTCCCAATAAGAAGTCCTAATTAGACCTATCATCATTTGGTGTTAGAAAAACATGATCACAGAGCAATAAAATAAAACAAATGTGGAAATAAAACACAAAATATACAGAATTCAATAGAGACACAGATATATGTGGTTCACCTAACGTGGGCTACGTCCACTAGAGAAATTATGAGGTCCTTCCTTTATTATTATCCAGAAAATGAAGGGATACAACCTACAACATGTTATCACTGTAAAAACTTTTCTGTTGGAAACCCAACATCGAAAATTAGTAGGAGGCTGAGTTAGTATGGAGGAGTGACAGATTGGTGGACGAGGCCGTATTCGGTGGACAGGGAAAAATATAGAAGAAAGGTAAAGCAGATGGGGCTCGATGGATCGTGATCTTGAACGCTGCCGAATCAACGGTCGAAGGACGCATCGGGCAAGGAAATAGCGCACCGGTTAACATCCGAGAGGCGGGCCGATGAAAATACTGTGCTTTTTTTCCAAAGGTACGTGGTGCTACCAGATGCATATCGGGGGGAAGAGCGGGTAACCCTGAAACTGCCCAAGTTCACCCCGATGTCACATGTCAGAAAGGCATTTGATGTATGTCAAATCCAAGGATTGCATGGGGAAATGGATGACCGGTCAAATCACTTCATGCCACTTGTTCGAGTACTTTTCGTCCATGAGATGCCAGGTGAGCGCCGCTAAATGACCAATTCGAAGGATCATCATTCAGAGTAGATTGGACGAGCATGACAAGCCATTGAACCTGTAAGTACTTTGTCATTAATTCATGATTATAACTCAATGACTACTGTCCTTCAAAATATGGATGGCATTACCCTGTTTTGGGCAATCAATGCTTCATTCGTAAACAAGGTAATTAAAAAATGGATCAACTTCCTAATTTCTGTGCAAATCAAGGGAGATAAACTTATGTTTTATGAGAAACCAGAAAACATGAACAAAGAAGACCGAGTATCCTTTAGTGAACCAGGATTTTCAATGAATATGACAAATTCATCATTGAAGAAGAAAGAGAAACTGGTTGCTCGAATCTTAGCAACGAAATTTCATACAAAGCCTACGGGAGAGCCATGAGCGGATAAAGAGGTCAGATTAAATCCCATCATGAAGGATTTAATCATCAATAGATATGCAGATGAGCACCATACACGAGTTGTCAAAAGGAAGTAGAGCAAGCATAAGAAGATAGAGGTAAAAGATGAGGTGTTTGAAAGCGTTGGAGAAAATCAGCTTGCTTGGCTTGACACCTTGAAGGAAGAAATTGCTAATCTTAAATAGTTTTCATGCTAAATTCAATATGCTTAAGAGAATTTTATAATGATGTAAACATGTGGCATTCAAAGCAAAAATCTCAAATATGTCATCTTTGTTTATAACGCTCCCTATAAAATAGGAGTACAGTCATTACACGTTACTCCTTTTTTGTAATTGATGTCTATTTTTATAACTGTAGGGAATTTGATTCGTTTTGAATCCCGGATGTAATCTAACTATATATATTATTCCAAAGATAAATGAAAAAATGACTAACCGGAGAGGGGCCTGCCCTCGTAGTAGGAGGACTTTGTAAATTCCTGGAGCCAAAATTGAATATATAATGCAAAAGCGTTTGAACTTTTTATGAAAAGATTCGAACGGTTGTGATATGAGTTCTATTTTCTCGCATAGTGTGTATTCCCCGTGCCTTAAATTTCCATTTGCAATTTTATTCCATTTAAATAGGAGAGTTAGAAGTCCATAATTCATCTTATGGTGCTCTCGACTCAAGCAATTTAGAATATGTGATCTTCTTCTTAGCTAATTTAGAATTCGTTTTAATAATGCTCTGATGCGGTTTATTGTTTCTCCTTTTCCTCTTTCACCCTGAAAATTTTAATTTACAACTCAGATTCATTACCTCATTTAGCCTTTCTCCTCTGGATAGTTCTAATGGCCTTTTATTTTTTATTTACTTTCGACTCCATAGCCCTGAATGTCCCTCCCTTTCCTTGCCAACAACTTTATAAAAACCCCCCAAAACAATCTGAAATCTAGCCACCGATTGCCAAAGATATATCAAGTGACATGAGAGAGACCTCTCTGAGTTGAGTAGGCTAGTGCCCAGCTCTAAAGTAGGTTGAAACAATTACCTCTGTTGTTTGTCTATCGACCATACAAAATTTACAGAGTGCTAACATTATGGTGTCGTTTCCAGGGAAAGAAGGAAAAAAATTCCCTGGGAAAGAACAACATGGTTGAGTTCTAAGGTTTGAGAGCATAGACACTTAGTCACATATTGGCTGCATTCCTGCTCTGGTGACTCCACACATTAAAAAATCAGATTGAAGGTGATTCCACTGGTAGAAGAATCCAGAAATTTAAATTTTCATTGGCGACTCCACTCTCAATGAAGAATCCAGCTTCCAGAACATCATTGGCGACTCCACTATCCGAACATGACATCCTTGACAGAGGTATGAAAAATCATTATGGAAGAAAAAAAGTACCTAAAATGGGAATTTTTCCAAGGCATTTTATTGTTTGTTATAAGTTGCTTCTAGTACTTGCCTGAACATGTTAGACAAATTTTTCTTCACCTACTACATGCAAACAATGATCATGATAATCCTAAAGTTGCATATCCTCCTCTTAATATTATACAAATATCCCCTCAGTTTATTGCCGACCTTGATAAAAAAACTCCCACCTGAACCATATGATAACTACAACCAAGATGATAAACCTCATGAGACCAAGGCTGATATTTCATCCCCTGTGATTAGTTCAACACCCCCCAATATCCAACACAGATACATACCCTTGAAATTACCCCACATCCTTCACGATTTCCCTCCAAAGTACTATGAGTACCTACCTGTGTTTGACAAGGAACAAGGTACCATCACAGCCGAAAAACACATCCAAGGTTTTGATCATTTTATATATTTGTTTGAGATTGATCACGATGATGTTTGTATGAGGGATTTCTCTCACTCCTTGAAAGGAGATACCAAAGAATGGTTCAAACATTTGCAACCAGGGAAAATTGGCTCATGGGAAGAATTGAAGGGTTTTTTTTTCGAAGTTCAGGGGTAAGAAGAAATCTCTAGACCTGCAGCTTACATAATTCTATGCCTTGATAGGGAAAAGCACTGAGACCATTTCTGCATTGAGTAGAAGGTTTTCTAGTAATTATTATGATCTGCCTAAAGAAATTCAACCTATTGAAGCTGCTTCCATGCTCCAGTATGCCACTACTCTTCACCCAGATTTGTCTTTCCTCCTGATGGAAAGGAAACATGTGACCTTAAAACAAATGTTTAATGATGCTCAGGAGATTCAACACAATCTCCTAGCATGTGAAAAAATTCAAAGTGGAAAATTGGGTGTTACAGGACATAAGGATGAATGTGAACAGAGAACATTTGACTGGAATCTTGAGCATAAGATTGATGATATCATAAGTCCTTTTGAAGTTTTGAATGAAAATCATTTTGCAGAGGATCATATCCCACTTATTGAAAGGGAAGGTACTTATGCAATTTCTGATCCACCCCATGACGAGGATAAAGTTGATTGTTTCATATATTCATTTGAAGATGGTCAAAAAGATGATCTTGCAAATCAGTTTGTTGAGGAACAAGTTGATGTCCCAAGTTTTTTCTTGCTAGACAATGTTGCAGATGTTACCGATTTGCCTATATATAATCAATATGATGATGATTATGATAATGATCTCCCAGAACAACCAAGTGCATTTCCTCTATCAAGAAATATCCTTATCCATCAGTATAACGATATAAATCATCTTACATATCACAGTCATAGAGAAGAGGGTACTGAAACAACTGAAGGGAATTATTTGCCTTTATGCTTTTCTTCATTTGAATTGCTGAAACAAAATGTTTATAATGTTTCAAATCAGACATCCTCCAGACATGATGTTGAATATCCAGGGTACAATGGACTTACAAGTGAAAAACATCTTCCATTGCGTTTTTCTTCCTTTGAGATGTTGAAAGCAAATCATGAGGTAACAAAAGAAGCAAGAAAGTCTGACTGCAATAACACTACTTTACATAAGAAAATGGTTGTTGATGAGGAAGATCAACGACCTTCACATGCATTAAATGATCATGTGGTTGATTACATGGGAGTTTATTTTAGTTCAGAATTGCAGCCTATGCTCAACTACCAGCCTAAAAATGAAGATAAAGCTGATCAAGAAATTGTTGTTGAAGGTCATTTTCCTCCCCTTGAAACTAATATAGATATGCAACAAGATTTCCAACAAGACAAAGTGTTCCAAAGTTGTCTTTATTCCCATGAGAATGACGTGGTGGTCCAATTTCTAAGTGGCCTAAACAGAGATGAGGTTTCTGAAACTGCATCTATGGATACTTTGAGCAATAGACAAACAAATAACACAAAGTTTCAGGAAAGAAACAAAACAATGTATGCCACTCTTCAATTAGAAATACATAAAGATAATGAAAGGGCAGTTGTTTTATTTGATTCATTTGAAAATCATGATTTTGAAGATGCATCCATGGAAACTCTGGATTGTGAAATAGTTCATGATGTTAGCTTTCACACTTGCTAGAAGATTATGAGCATGAACTTACTTCCATTCATTCATTTGAAAGTCAAAGTGACATTCCTCGAGCAAATTTCCAGAAGGTTGATAAAACCACACCTGAATTGTTGGATGAAAAGAAGGATAGCCTCAATACACATAATACAGTTGTCATATTTGAATATGTTCAAGAGTGTATGGATTTTTTTTAGACAAACCTATCGCTAACATTCCATTCGAGAACACACTCAGGATTAAAGAAGTAGAGCGAGAAAAAAAAACACTTGTGAGGGAAGCATGTTCTTCTGCCTTAACTCCTTAAAAATAAATGTTCCCTCATGTGTTTCATGACCCCATGGTATGATATATGGAGAATCTTCATAATCAAAATCTATAGATGATGCCACTACTATCTTCCATTTCAGGAGGTTGTTACTTCCATCCATCTCAGCAGATCTATCATCTTCTTGATGAGAATCAACAAGGTGGATCAAATGAAAACCATAATACAGTAGAAAAAGTGAGGTGTAGTTTGGGCCTTATGCATACGTTGGAAGATTCATTTGCAAGTTTTCTAGAAACAATGAACAGTCTCAATATTGTTGAAATCCTAGGAATCAAATCCATATACAACTTCCCAAAAGAGTTGTTGGCAAGCAGAGGTCGGATAGGGTATGTGCAAATAAACCAAGCGTTAGATAATATGCTTACATGGTTACATTGGCACTTTGAATTCACCTGATTTGAAGATCATTTAAACTATTAGGGTAGGTAGGTGTGAATAAGCTTGATGATCAAGAATTTTCAATTCCCAAATAAAGTTTTTAGATAGATTTTTAGCAGTATACCCAACATTCAATCTCTAGGTCAGAGCATGGCACACACCTGTTATGAGAAGCCCAATGGATAAGGTACATGGTTTACTATTCTTTTCTACCTCACAGGGAGGATAACATCCCCAGTTAGAGCCTATGTTATCACTGTAAAAAAACATTTGTTGGAAACCCAACCTCGTAAATTAGTAGGAGGCTAAGTTAGTATGGAGGAGCGACAGACTGGCAGATGAGGTCGTATCCAGTGGACAGGGATAAATATAGTGGAAATTTAAAGTAGATGGGGCTCGATGGATCGTGATATTGAACGCTGCCGAATAAATGGTTGAAGGACGCATCAGGTAAGGAAATAATGCATCGGTTAAAATTAGAGAGGAGAGCCGATGAAAATACCGTGGTTTTGTTCCGAAGGTACGTGGTGCCACTAGATGCATATTGGGGAGAAGAGCGGGTAAGCCTAAAACCTCCCAATTTCACCCTGATGTCATGTGTCAGAAAGACATTTGATGTATGTCAACTCCAAGGATTGCATGGGGAAAGGGATGGCCAATCAAATCACTTCATGCCACTTGTTCGAGTACTTTTTGTCCATGAGATGTCAGGTGAGCGCCGCCAGATGACCAATTCGAAGGCTCATCATTCAGAGTAGATTGGTCGAGCATGGAAAACCGTTGTACTTGTAAGTAATTTGTAAGTAATTCATGATTAGAACTTGATGACTACTGCCCTTCAAAATATGGATGTCATTACTCTTTTTTGGGAAATCAATGCTTCATTCGTAAATGAGGTAATTACAAACTGGATCAGCTTCCTAATTTCCGTGCAAATTAAAGGAGATAAACTTATGTTTTTTGAAAAACTGGGAAACATGGAAATAGAAGACCGAGTAGCCTTCAATGAACCAGGATTTTCAATGAATATGACAAATTCATCATTGAAGAAGAAAGAGAAACTGGTTGCTCGAATCTTAGCAACGCAATTTCATGCAAATCCTGCGGGAGAGCCAGGAGCAGATAAAGAGGTCAGATGAAATACCATCATGAAGGATTTAATCATCAACGGATACATAGACGAGCACCATACATGAGCTATCAAAAGGAAGCAGAGCAAGCATCAAAAGACATAGGTAAAAGATGAGGTGGTTGAAAGCGTTGGAGAAAATCAACTTGCTTGGCTTGACACCTTGAAGGAAGAAATTGCTAATCTGAAATAGTTTTCAAGCTAAATTCAGTATGATTCAGAGAATTTTGTAATGATGTAGACATGTGGTTTTCAAAGCGAAAATCTCAAATATGTCAGTTTTGTTTATAACGCTCCCTATAAAATAGGATTATAGTCATTACACATTACTCCTTTTTTGTAACTGATGTCTATTTTTATAACTGTAGGGAGTTTGATTCGTTTTGAATCCCGGATGTAATCTACCTATATATATTATTCCAAAGATAATTGAAAAAAGGACTGACCGGAGAGGGACCTGCCCTCGTAGAAGGAGGACTTTGTAAATTCCTGGAGCCAAAATTGAATATGTAATGCATAAGCGTTTGAACTTTTTATGAAAAGATTCTAACGGTTGTGATATGAGTTTTGTTTTCTCGCATAGTATGTATTCCTCATGCCTTAAATTTCCATTTGCAATTTTCTTCTGTTTAAATTGAAGAGTTAGAAGTCCAGAATTCATATTATGATGCTCTTGACTCAAGCAATTTAGACTATGTGATCTTCTTCTCAGCTAATTCAAATTTTTTTTTAATAATGCTCTGATGTGGTTTATTTTTTCTCCTTTTCCTCTTTCACCCTGAAAATTTCAATTTACAACTCAGATTAATTGCCTCATTTAGCCTTTCTCCTTTGGATAGTTCTAATGGCATGCTATTGTTTATTTACTTTCGACTCCATAGCCTTGAATGTCCCTCCCTTTCCTTGCCAACAAATTTCTAAAAAAAACCCCAAAACAATCTGAAATCTAGCCACCGATTGCCAAAGATATATCAAGTGACACGAGAGATCCCTCTCTGAGTTGAGCAGGCTAGTGCCCAGCTCTAAAGTAGGTTGAAACAGTTACCTCTATCATTTTTATATCATCCGGCCAAAATTTACAGAGTGCTAACACAACATACCCGTTGTAACTTCCTCTTCTTTCTCTCACGTTCTCTTCTCTTAGAATACAATATTCACTCACATACATAGCCACAATACAATTCCCTCATAAAAGAGAGTTTCCTTCTAGGGAAAAAAACCTTAACATAACTTCTACCATTAGATCTGTGACCTTATAATGAATGATCCATATTGATTACGAAATTACAAAATTTTACAAGACAATTTTCCCCAAAACATTTCTCGTCAGGGGTGCTACCCTTGAACCCCTGCCAGGGGGGATCCAAAATTTTTGGTTGCCCCCCCTAGACCCCCCTAGATAGATATGTGGAGGTAAAACCCTCCCGCACCCCCCCATCAGGTAATGGGATCCAAACAAAACTGAAACAAGACCTCTGAATCATGAATATAATCAGGCTCCACAACCAACAATCTCCCACTTGGAGACTAATCACAACAACTCCACTGCTGTTGTACCTATTGGACTATGATCCACCTTGGATCTGGAAAAATTATCATATTCAATTTCATGCATGAAGACCAAATGAAACTGATCAAGAACTCAATTTCTCCCTGGTTACTACGTTTATTAATATGTCTACATGATTATGGCTAGTGTGTATCTTTTACAACTTCAATTTTCCATCTTCCAAAATGGATCGTATGAAATGGTACCTGAACTGTATATTCTTAGTATTAGAATGGAAGGTTGAGTTATTTGCAATATGCATGCCACTATGGTTGTCATAGTACAACCTGTTACTCTCCTACTTCTTTCCCAATTCCTCGATAAACCTCTGTAACCAAATCATCTCTTTACTAGCCTCTATATCAACAACATACTCTGCTTCCGTTGTTGAAAGTGCAACAACCTTTTATAGTTTCGAAATACAACTTATTGTTGTTCCACCTATAATAAAAACATACCTTGTGGTGCTTCTCTTTCTATCTTTATCACCTACCATATCTAAATCAACATATCCCTGTAGAACAATGTAACCTCCAAAACATAATCCATGAGTAGCAGTACCTCTCAAATACCTGAGAATCCATTTTACTTCCCCCCAATGTTCTTTACCTGAATTGTTCATATACCTACGCACAAATCCCACTGCATGTGCAATATCTGGTCTTGTGCACACCACAACATACATCAAGCTTCCAACTGTTGATGAATAAGGTACCATGGACATGTATTCTGTCTTCTTTTGTGTCTTGGGACACATTTCCTTGGTTAATTTGAAATGGTTGGACAAAGGTGTACTAACTAGTTTTGCATTCTTCATTCTAAATCTCTCCAACACCTTGTCTATGTACTCAGTCTGAGATAATGTCAATTTGCGATTTTTTCTGTCTCTTGTTATTCTCATACCAAGGATTTTATTTGCAACATCCAAATCCTTCATCTCAAATGAATTGGATAATTTCTTTTTGAGCACATTCATATCCTGCATATTAGACCCTACAACAAGCATGTCATCTACATACGATAGAAACATAATATAACTTTTATTTTCTAGCCTCTTAAATAAACACAATGATCAGAATGACATCTACCATAACCTTTTTTTGTCACAAACATGTCAATCTTGAAATACCACTGCCTTGGAGCTTGTTTTAGGCCATACAAGCTCTTCTTCATTTTGCATACCAAATTTTTCTTCCCTTTGACCTCATACCCCTGTGGCTACTGCTTATAAATCTATTCCTCCAAATATCCATGGAGAAAAACAATTTTTACATCTAATTTTTCAATATGCAAATATTATACTACCACAAGACTTAAAATAGTCCTAATTGAAGTCATTTTAACAATAGGAGAAATATTTCATCAAAATATATACCTTTCTTTTGTGCAAACCCCTTTGCAACAAGTCTAGCATTGTACCGCTTTTTTCCTTGATCTTCTTCCTTCAACCTGTAAACCCATTTATTATACAATTCTCTTTTTCTTGCAGGCAACTGAACCAAGTCCCAATTTTGGTTATTTACCAAGGAATCCCTTTCCTCTTTCATGCCTTGCTCCCACTTCTTTTTAGTGTCTACTTGCATTTCCTCTTTATAAGTTTCTGGTTCACCAGAGTCAATTAACAATAAATAATACAATGAAGGAGAGTATCGTTCAAGTAGTCTACTTAACCTAGTAGATCTTCTAACAACACTTGCAGGAGTTTGAGGTGCCTTTTGCTCCTGTTGTTGTACATTTTGATTTCCTGGTACCTTTGGAATTTCATTTTCTATGATTTCATCAAGCATTGTGT
>JZKD02S1226525.1:0-12412 GCA_000966675.3 Picea glauca | reverse complement strand
GATTTGGTGATAACCGGAATGGAGATCATTTTTTGTAAAAAAATGAGCACCTTTAAGTTCATCCAAAAGATCATCAATGACTAGAAGGTAAACTTATCCTTGGTAGTTATTTTTTTAATAGCGCGAAAGTCAGGACACATGAACCAACTACCTTCTTTGGGCATTGACAACCTATTGATCTTTCTTGGCTCATTGAATGGCTTCCAGTCAAGTGGTAGGCCGAGCCACAAAGACTTGGGCAGAGATCTCTTCCTTCAGACCACTAATAAATAATTCCCAAAAGAAGGTATCGGGCATGCCTTCGATATGGAAATAAATTTGCCCAAAAGTAGAGATGCACTCTCAACTATACCCAATTGTTTAATTTTGGTCAAGTCACCCAAATGATGAGTGTTCGGTTCAAAATGTTCATAGAGATCTAATAGAAATTGATTCCAAGAGATATAAACCTTTGTGGGTTTCTTACGCCATTTCCACCATTTCCAACTCTCGGGATCTAAAGACAAGCCATGCACATGAAGTTTAATTAATTCATCAGTGATGTCATGTAGGGAAAAAATGTGTTCCATCTGAGTGACCCATCCAGTGGAGTCGAAGCCATCAAATTTATTCAGATCGAATTTAGAAAGTCACAAGTCGCGAACAAATGGGTTGGAGTGAGGCCCCGTATAATTGGATTATTCAACTCCCTCTGGGTGGAATTATTATTTCTTGAGTTTATTTATAAATTGTGATAGTTGGTCAAGGAGGGATTCCAATTTCCTGAGCTTGGAATTAACTATAGAAAAGTTTTTCTTTGTAATAGATTAGTTCTTATCTAATTTTTTTTGCAATACATCACATAGTGTTTCCAAGTGAGCAATGTGGGTGCCAAACTCATGAGTGTTTTGGGTAGCCATTAGGATGGGGTGCACTAGAAAAACGTATTAGAGACCGGTAACAAAGTGATCACAAATACTTGTTGGGGCTACTGAGAAGTGTGATGTAAGGGGGCGAGCAGGTCCACAAAAATAAATCTTGTTGGAGAGTGGTACCAATGTGATCATGGTTTCTTATTAGTGCTATTGAAATGGGTAGTGAGTAATGGAACAAGTGGGTCCACCCAAAAAAATGCTTACAAGAGAGTGGTACATGATGATCGGTGCAACATAAGGAGTCCATTGAGATAGATACCAAATAAGGATGTCAGTGGGACCACTTTATACTCTCTTCCTATTTTTTGTACTCGTGCAAAGTTATTCTCCCACCCAGAGAATATTGTGCTCACAAAATGCTCAAATTCTTAATATTTTAGATTATGTAGGAATTTCCCTAAGGGTTAGCAAGAAGTGGGGTTTCTAGTAATTAAATGCTTATATTTTCAATACATCCCCTTGTTTAATAATTTTCTAGGACTAGTAGCAAGGAATAGGGATTGAAGGGTCTTAAGAACAAGGGAATGCCCTATACTATTTCTCTCTAATATACGTGCAGGGTCCAATAGTAGTACTTAGTGAAGTATCTCACGAATTTAACTAATGAGGTTCAACCATTCCCTTATTCATACTACATGATTACCCAGGTACTAGAGAGTAATCTTCTCGAGTGTTATTCTTAGTGCTTGTTTCAACAGGGGAAGACCCATGGTTCAACACTACAACAGCGCACCAACAAAACCCTAACTATCGTCCCTTTCAGCAACACCTGCGAAGTAGATGAAGTCTCACCCGAGGTAGAGGAAGGGGTGGTTGCAAGACTCAGGTGTCTGCAACCTTAGTTGGGACATAGATATGTGATTATAATACTTAATAGAGCACTTGGCACTGTTAGTTCATCATTATTTAACCAATATCTACTCCGCAGAGAAAACAGAGCATCGCAGCATTCACCCTGATCTAATGTATTCAAGCACTTAGCATATATAAATGGATCGGATCTAGCATATTCAAGCACTAAGCACATTCACTTATATTAGATCTAACATCCAGACTCTTCATAAGCACAAATCATAAATAGATTTATTTATCTATCTATATCAAGCACTTAGCAAATAACACATAAATACATCATAACATCGCGCAGAGTAGAATAACACAGTATTTACGTGGTTCACCCCCACCATGAGGCTATGTCCACCAACTCTTCTTTGTTATCTTTAATCAGTCATATACATGCACAAAACCACAAAACCCTACTCCACATAGGAAAGAATATATGTTCAACTCGTTAGATCATTCTTCCTTGCGTTACAGCACAAAGCCCTTCACAGTATTTTACAACCACTTGCACTTAGCTCTGCAAGCCTCTCATAGTATGCACAAAGCATCTATAAACCATACTTTCACTTAGCACTTAGCTTATTGACCCTCCATCACATAGATACACTTCTTACATTGCCTAGACATCTATTTATAGTTTACAAAATAGGCCTAAACATGGGTCGACATCCCGTTCCCATTACATAATCTCGAAACCCAAAAAAGGACCCAAAAGGGGGCCAAGATCCTGCAATATCCGCTTTTTATTGCACTCCATCTTCGACGGGCTGTCGAAGTTCCAAAATAGGTCAAACTTGACCAAGGATCTCCCAAAACTTGGTCAAGGGCCAACAGGCCCCCAACACTCACCTGTGACTCATCCCAAGTCACTCTGGTCTAATTAGTTCTGCTTCGAATGCCTCGAGCTTGGCTCAAGCTGCTTCGACTTGTTGTTGTGCTATGGTCTCTTGTTCAACGAACTCTTGGATGATTGCATTGTTGATAGGTCCCTCTAGACGTTGTTCATTTGTAGTGGCATCCTGCTCTAGCTCTTCTCCTTGGCCTTCTACCTCTGTAAACACTTGGTAGGCCTTGTCTTGTACGGGTTGGAGCCTCTGAGTTACTTCCATAAATCTACTCTGAATAGTGTGGATTTGTTGTTGTGCAGTGTGTTTCTCTTGGGAGCGCTTCATTCTTTTCACAGCTGACATGGAATTCAGTTGCACCTGTATCTTTTTGGATTGATACTTCACCGGCAACATAACCATTTTTTGGCACAGGGGTAGACCCAGGGTTCAACGCTACAACAGTGCACCAACAAAACCCTAACTACCGACCCTTTCGACAACACCTGTGAAAAATATGAAGTCTCACCCAGGGTAGAGGCAGTGGTGGTTGCAGGACTCAGGTGTCTGCAACCTTAGTTGGGACACAAATATGTGATTATAATACTTAATAGAGCACTTAGCACTGTTAGTTAATCATTGTTTAACCAATATCTACTTCGCAGAGAAAACAGAGCATCACAGAATTCACCCTGATCTAATGTATTTAAGCACTTAGCATATATAAATGGATCAGATCTAGCATATTCAAGCACTAAGCACATTCACTTATATCATATCTAACATCCAGACTCTTCATAAGCACAAAGCATAAATAGATTTATCTATCTATCTATATCAAGCACTTAGAAAATAACACATTGATACATCAGAACATCACACAGAGCAGAATAACACAGTATTTACGTGGTTCACCCCCACCCTGGGGCTACGTCCACCAACTCTTCTTCTTTATTAGCTCTAATCAATCATCTACATGCAAAGAGCCACAAAACCCTACTCCGCTTAGGATAGAAGATCTGTGCAGCTCGTTATATCCTTCTTCCTTGTGTTATAGCACAAATCCCTTCACAGTCGGTTACAACCACTTGCACTTAGCTATGCAAGCCTCTCATAGTATGCACAAAGCATCTACAAACCATACTTGCACTTAGCACTTAACTTATTGACCCCTCATCACATAGATACACTTCTTACATTGCCTAGACATCTATTTATAGTTTACAAAATAGGCCTAAACATTGGTCGACATTTTGTTCCCATTACATAATCCAAAAACCCAAAAAAGGAACCAAAAAGGGGTCGAGATCCTGCGATCTCTGCTTTGTCTTACACTCTGTCTTCGACATGTTGTCGAAGTCCCAAAATAGGTCAAACTTGACTAAGGATCTCCCAAAACTTGGTCAAGGGCCAACAGTGCCACTATAACGATCAAGTGGTCGAGTGGTTGATCTAGAGCTAGTTTCAGAACACCTATAGAAATTTCAATATACCTGAGGATATGTGGAAGTGAAATTATATATACTAGTGTTGTTTGATGTCATACTACTCGAAGGGGTACCAACAATTGTTACAAGGGTTTCCAACTAGGTGAAACCTCTTGTATTTCCTATGTGTGTGCTTCCCCAACCATAATGTTTACCCGTTGAATGAAAGATCATTGTGTTATGTATAGATGTCAGAACATGTCTCTAGCATAGAAAAAAAAATTATCTAAAATTGGGCTCAAGAAAGATGTGCCAATTAGAAATATTAAGAGCATAATTACATGTATTACTCAAATCTATTACTGAAAGAAATATATTTGCAAACACAATAGATAATATGAACCAGGATATGATACCTTTATTGATATGGATGCAATGATCACTTTTCTCTTCGAGGGGGAAACCTCCAATAGAGTAGAACTCAAATTACAAATTATTTCCAAGACATATTTTACAATGTTTTTGCATCTTTATATAGTACTTTCTACCTCCTAGGAACATTCTACAGAAGGAATTGTTTAGTAGGTGGAACCTTCGACTAAGCTTTCTTATAATAATTGTTTCCAGACTATTGCATTGGCCTTACTTACTAGTGATGGCCTCCATACATAGAAATGCATAGTAACCTATGTATCTACTTAAGGGGGTTGGGAGGTTAGGAACCTAACAGTGTCTTGCTATTGTAGTCTATTTCATATGTCACAGTAGTTAAGAAATGATCTAAAATGGATCTACACAATTAGCATATGAAATTTTTAATGCTATAGATAGGCGAGATTAAAATTTGGGACATCTCAGAGATGGTGTTGATTTTGACAAATTCAAGTCATCAACGTTTACCACATTATCGAGGCCCTAAACAATTTTTATTAAGCCTAGCGTTGGATGAGTGTTGTCTTTATCTTTCCTCATACAAGGGGAATTTTTTTCTTTTCGTTGATATCTTTTAAATAAGCTACCATGCACCTAAATTTGAGTTCATATGCAAAAATTTTGGCCTCGACAAGGTAGATATCGAAAAATTCCCCACATGTCCAAGTGACAATCACGTCAACTCACCATAACTCTAATATGGGGAGTTAGTAATATTCAGGAATCCATTATACTTATAGAAGCATCATGGAGGTTCCAATATGATTTAGAAACTCTAAACCTAACCCTAACTCTAGCTATCAAAAACCTATCAAAATGAGGGGAAGGGTTCACTTTTCCACTAGCTGCCTGTTATTCCATAGTTTGAGTAGAAGTGCGAAGAGGATAATAATATGGTAGAGAGATTGAAGCATATTGTAGAGGACTATAGAAGATTATAGTTTCTCACCACTACATAATACTCTTGGATAGATTTGTAATATATACTATAATCTCCATAATATAAGAATATAGAAGGTGTGGTCCTTCATTGAATGTTGCTTTTCCTATATGGGTTTTCAAGGGTAGTTATTTGTGTTTCATTGTGTGTCTTTCTATTGTATTGTATTTCATTTGTCATAGTAGTTAAATCTCCAAATGTTGTGTTTTTATTTATGTTCAAATAATTAAAAATAGACAAATATAGTTGCATGGTTGAGCATAGGCTCACTATAGTTTTTTAAGCTCATATATGTTTTGGTGAGCTAGCCATTGGAATATACAAGGTGGCTTACAAATCAAGGAATCCAAATGGTGTGTTTTTGTTTCCACTAAAGTGTTAAAAATATAAAAGTAAAGTTTCATGTTCAAGGATAGACTAAATGTAATCATTTTAATTTAGATATGATTTGGTGATCCAACCATTGGAATATCCAAGATAGTTTACAAATCATATCGGTATCAAAGAAGGTTACTTAAGAGTTTTTTGTTTGAGAATAGTTATTTTTTCCCAAACTCAAGAAATATATATCTACAATAGAGGTGTATTGTGTGGATCCAAAGATAGGCATAAGATGGTTAAGAAGAAACCAAAATCCTTGGAAATGGAATAAGAGCACCTAGAAGGACCTGTAAATGAAGGAAAAATAAGATCTATAAGGTTTGGGGTCTCAAGTAATTGATATTCATGGGAGAATGGTCATCCTTATGGCCATTATTGAGAATAAAATCAACCCCTTTTGGAGAAACTTGAATCTCAAGGGAAACCAAAATATTACAAGTCAAGGAAAGAGAAGGAAGAATCGAATCTTGAAAAATGGGACTCTAGTAAACAATATGCTTGACACCAATTTAAAATCGAAGTGAAGGCCCATATCAAACCTCATGAGGGTGAGGTAGATGTAATTAAGTTGAGTTATTGGCTATATAAATTAGATTTATATTTCAATGTGCATAATGTATGAGAGGAACAAAAAATATTCCCATGCTCCTGTGAAAATTCTTACATAGGTCCAAAAGGTAGATCTTTCAAAGTCCATCTTAAAGAGAATATACTTGATACTACCCACAACCAAATATCTAAATCATATATTGTAAAAAACTCATTTAAATCCAAACACCTAATTTGTTTTGACCAAACTACAATACTAACCTCAACCCCTTATTATTCCTCTCGCCTCATTCAAGAAGCTATCGAAATTTTAAAAAAAAAAACATCCTAATAATTTTAATCGTGATGATGCATACAAGATTATCCAATATTGGAAACCTGCCATTCATCACCTTGATCATTAAGCATCTTATGTTTATATTTTATTTTCCTGATTTTCTCATTCCTAACCTTGGTTGGTTTTTCGCTTCACCTCCTTTTTCTCACTATGAATCATTCTTCTCCTCGCAATATTATGGCTCTTTCCTATTCTTTTTCATCAGTTTTCTTCTTCTAACTTACATCTCCTGTTTTCTTTTCAAAATTTTGCATTTATTTCCCTTGTTTCATATTCATTATATTATATTTTTTATATTCTTTATTTTCATTATTATGTTTATTATCTCACTTTGTTAAATTTGCGACTAATTTATTATTTACATTAATTTATTATATATTTTTTTTGTTGGCTATACTATCCCTAACCTGCGGGATTGGTCTGTGGCTGAGATGCCACGATCCAGGGGCATCTAAGTCATCAAAAGTACTTGGGGATCGCACCCAGCCTAGACTACACCAACCCTTAACATGGATAGATTTGAGGTGTCCCCAGGGATTTAGAACCGGTGACTTTCACTTACGAAGTGACTTAACAGCGCACTCCCTCACCAACTACTCTAGACCTTGGGGACTCTTAAAAAATTTAGAGGACATGGGGGTGGGATTTGATCCACTTATTTGTTCACAGGTCACAATATTATTTAATATAATATCTCTGGGTGCAACCACACGTTTGAACACTACCTCAAGGTTCCCACATGGATCCAAGTTAGGCCCTCACAGGAATTGAACCTTTCCCAATGGTGAAAAACTCCTCGCTTTCCACCATTGGATACAACCCCTTTGGGATTTTAAATTTGAGGGAAATGGGGGTGGGATTTTATCCACTTATGTGTGCATGAGTCATGATACCATTTATTATAGTATTTATGGGTGCAACCACACGTTCAACCACTACCTCAAGGTGCCCCCATGGCTCCAAGTAAGCCCCCCATGGGAATTGAACCTTGCCCAACATTGAAAAACTCCTTGCTTTTCACCATTGGATCCAACCCCTTTGGGCACATTAATTTATCATATTATCTTGACAACTAATTCAATATTTTATCATTTTTCCCCTTCAAAATCTTCAACTATCATTTTCTAATCTTCCTCCATAAATATAAACCCTAACACTCTTTTCAAACATATCAGCTTCGTTTGTCCCTAATGATGGGCGGAGTGTGTCCAATAGAAATATTGGACGTTTCAAAACTTCTTACACAATATTTATCCAGAAAGTTTGTTTAGAAATATTTATTTTGCTAGATTAAAGCCAAAAGGTCATGCAAAGACTTGGTGGGAGAGTTGCATTGAGGCCCTTAGGCTAGGGGACCCACCAGTAAGTAAGTGGGAGTTATTCAAAGACCTCCTCAAGTCCCAATTTTTTTCTGACAATGTTGAATATGACCAAAGTATTTGGTGGCATCATTACTGAAACAAGCAAGGACAAAGTGTACAAGATTACACTAAAGGGACTTGTAACCATTCAGAGCATTGTTGCCAGTTTTGGGGATTTAATAAAGGGATTATTCAGTCCTTTTTTATTCGTTGTCTTAATGAGTATGAATTATCTTTTTCAGCACTGTTCTTAGACTAGAATGATTTATGCTTGTTTTAAAATCACTACTAAGCTATCTTGTAGGATTGGACAAAGATGGATTTAAGGTTGAATATTGTATTTGAGCAGGTGTTATTGCATTAAGTTGCATAGCTATCTATGAGCCCAGTGTTATATTCATTTTGGTATTATTCTTGTCATTCTATTTGGATTGTTCCTGTATCTTGACATGATATATTAGATTAAATGCATTTCCATTTGAATTTATATATGTGTGCAACATAGATATGATAATTATTTATCAAATAATTGTGTGTGCATATTTGTTTAAACTAGTGGTAGATCCTAGAACTATCTCTTTGATCTGTTAACTCCATTTTATTCTAAGTTCAATGTTGGTTCATATTTCATTATCTTGCTCTTGATCGGGAAGAGATCTCTATCTTTTCCTGATCAAGATAGATTAGAATTTACTTTTGTTATATGCATCTTAAATTAGATTGCATTTAGGAAACATTTGTAAAAATCTCCTTTCGTAGAAGAAACCATTCGGGTGGCTTGGTTGAGCCCTCATTTCAACTTACTCATTTAGTTTAGGTTTAATTAGTTTTATTATATTAACTTTTAGATTAGGTTAGTTGTAGATAAGGGTAATTGGACCCATAAACTCATTCAGAATCACCATCCCAAACAGATAAGGGTCTAGTTGAGGCCTTTACCGGGTGATTTCCTTAGTGTTGAACATGGTCATTTATGGCCATCAACATTTTTGGCGCTAGAAGGAGAGCCACCAAAGAGTGGGCATGAAAAGTTAACTCTTTTTTGGAGTTGTTTGTTTTTACACTATTTTCCTTTTAATGGTTCCTTCTAAACTTTGTATTTGGAGTTGCATCTCTGGTTGGGAATCTTCAAGCACTCCAACAAAGGTTGTTAAACACTTGTCAAAAATAAAGTTTAATGGTGAGTCTAATTTTTCTGCATTTGATCATGTTCTTCAATTCATTAAAAATTGCAATAATTATGATATTGATGAAGGTGTTATGTGCAGGATTATACTCTCACGTTTGTAGGCTAAGCCAAAGGCTAGTGTGAATCATTGCCAGTTGATTCCATACATTCATGGGATCAGTTTGTAAGTGAGTTTATTTATACATTTCAAGATTATTATGATTATGATGAGATATGTACACAAATTGAAAACTTATGAATCTTAGAAGGTGAATCTAATATTGATTTTCTTACTAGATTCAAATTAATCACTTTTAAGTTTCATGTTGATGATAAACCTTCTGACATATACTTAAATCAATGGTTTATTCACTTATGTTTTCTTCCTTGTATACATAATAATTCTCATGAACTTGAGAACCTTTCTTTTCTAAGTGTACATACTATAATTGATGTTACAAATGATTCATTTGAGTCTACTGATAATATTAAACATGTTCTAACAAATAGTTCAGAACTTGTTGATAAATGGTTTCAAGAAAGAATAGATATATTAGACAAAATCAATTACATTCCTGATATTAATTATGATTATGATAGATTGGTTGTTAATGATGAAGAATATAATGAAGAATCGGTTACTCAGACTTCAAAAACTAATAATAATGATGATTGTTCTCATAAAGAAGCTTTCAATTACATATGTTTGAACAGTCATTATTCATTATACACTAACGTGTTTGATGGTTCTTTTCTAAGTAGTGATCATTCATTTCAAGAGCTAGTCCCTTCTTGTTTTACACCCTTTTGAAAATGAAGTAACTAGTACACATCAAAATAATTTTCAAGTTTTCATCAATCATGATTAGAATAAGGAAATGAAAAAGAATCAGTTTAAAGAACATGAATCTCATACACATACATTCGATCAATTTTCTAGTTCAGGTTTATTTTGTATAAGGGAAGAGACTGAAGTCATTTATGATGAATATTTGGATATTGATAATATTGAAGTACTTCACCCTTTGTCAAGACCTTGTATTGTCAATCCTCAAATCCAATTTATAATATAAAATGAGGCATATATTAATACAGTTAATGTTACACTAAACCTTTATGTTTTATTTTCTAAAAATCATAATGATTTCAATCCTTCAAAACAAGTAACTATTTCCATTTATGTTTCAAAAGGTATTAATCAAACTATTCTTGAGTCTTTAGATGATCTTGAATCTTTTTCACAAGTAGGTAATACTATTCCTCTTATCAGTAATATTTCTAGTGACACTTGCGAAGAAGAATATTTAACATACTGGTTCCCATACCCCTGTAACACTATTGTAAATATTGATCTATATATTCTTCATATGCTTTTAGTTAACCTTTTCAATATCTTAAGCCAGTATTCTCAAAACTTGTCATCTAAATTAGTGAAGGGGCATCCTAATAATGAAGAAAGTACCATGTTTATTTATCAGAATCTTCCACATTTTAAGGATATCAATAACATCAATTTTTCATAAGATTCAGATACACTAGTCAAATCTTTTTCTTTTTTTTTACATAAGTGTTTATAAATTACCTTTCAAAATCATGAGTTACACAATTAACAGTCATACCAGAGTGTTGGTTGGTCTAAATTGCCCAGAAGGGAAACTGATTTAGCCAATATAGAAAAAATTATGGAGGCACAACTAAGATGTATATGAAAATCAAACATGAACTCTCTATGCAAGGCCCGAGAATAAGAAAAGAGTAGCATAATTATTTAACAAAATATAAAGCATCAAGTCCTGAGCTCTTGATAAACTGAACCCACTCAGCTACCACCTATGCTCATGCAGAAAATAGGAATCGGGCCAATGGCCAACTTGCCCCTCTGTGTCGCTTGGGATCATCGCCCAATTGCTTGATGTTTGGGCTACCGCTGTAGTCGCAAAAGAATTGGTTGCAGGTCCTAGAGAGTGTAAAGAGCCACGCATTGTTGTAAGTAGGAATTCCATCATGTCCCCTTACCGATCCATGTTTTCCATTCAAAACCATAGGTCATACAAATCCTTTCTAACTTCAAAGACAAGGTTGTGCATGATCTCCCAAGAGACAAGGAGGCGTGAGCATGAAGTGTAGTCCGAGCAAGAATGAGGTTGCGCAAAGGTGGGAGGATCCACCAAGGGAATGATGGAGGATGATGGAGGTGGTGTTTGGGCAGACAAATCAAGTGGAGGAGTCGAAGGGGTGAGGGGTGGTTGTGAGGAATAAGATAAGTCCAAGAGAGGACCTGGGGAAAAACCCAGAGAATTTCCCTGTTGGTCATACCATTCCACACGATAGGCCCAAGAAGAAGAAAAAGGGGGAAGGCTACAAAGGTTAGAAGAGGACAGGGATGAAGAATGGGTCAAAGAGTTGGGTGGCAGGTTGATAGAAGAAGGATCCTGGTGAGCAATGCACCCATATGTTTGGTGCCAAATGGGGCCTCACTTTGGTTTCCCTCTGAGGCGAGGCATGGCTAGTTGAGGCAAGGAGAAACAACCAGGCACAGGGAAACAAAATGAGCCTCCAAACCAGATAAAAATGTAGAGAGGGTGCAAGACTGAAGCAAAAGAGTTGGTGGTTCCCGAAAGATAAGAGGAATACCAGCATATAAACCTAAGAAATACCTCGCACAAGCGTTGAGGTGATGGATCAAGGGAAACATCCATCGCCATGACAAAACCAGGGGAGGTGGCACATAGGAGCAATAGAGATGGTATGCAACAAAGTGAATGCAGATGGGAAACATAAGGGGAAGCATTTAAAAAGGGGGGGGGGATGTCGTCATGCGTGGGACATGTCACCCATCCCCGTGAACACATGGATCCCTCTAACACCCCATCTATGGGTACATTAGTCAAATCTTACCTCCTATGTTCTTCATTCATAGTTTCATTACCATCTATAACGGATTTTCATTTTAATTTTATTCATCTGATCGAGACATGAATGGAGGACTCATTTTCAAAAAGGTTCCGTATGTATAGTAATGGTAATGTTTCTCAAATTGTAGATAGCATGATAGATATTTACTCGTATACATTTGCTAAGCAGTTTGTTACTTCAACTATATTTCATATTAACCATTTGGACTTTCATGATAGGATTGAAGTATGGTTGGAGAATTCTTTCTTAGCAAAGTTTCTCGTAAATAATTTTCCTTTATTGTATTTATTAGGAATATTTGTAAATAATAGGTTTAGTTT
>JZKD02S1226514.1:0-12412 GCA_000966675.3 Picea glauca | reverse complement strand
AACAAGGTCGAGTCTTTTACCCTACAATGACATGATTAAATGGGCACTAGATCATGTGGATATCCCAACAAGAACTATTTTTAATTCTCAAAAGGTAGCTGTTGGGTCATTTAGGCCGAAACACATACAAGTGATGTATAAGCTTTCTTTAACATCAAAATTCACTTATAATGCCAGTTTTCTAGAGGATTTTAGCAAGAAGAAGTGTGATCAATATGGAAAGAATCTTCCCGACTTGATCAAGGACTAGTCCTCACGCCCTGAAAGGTTCAGGGCTGACTCTCATGACATATACTCAATTTCATCGTTACAACCATAGTTCATGTATATAGCCATGATGATGTGTAAACTTTATGGAAAAGAGAACACAACCCATTTTTTTCAACCATGGGTACCCATTATACACACTGTGGCGAAAGGTTATTCTTTCGACTGGGCCAAGATTTTGTTGGATAATCTGGCCAATGAAATTACAGAGTATCAGGCGGGGAAATCCAAGGGTCAACCAGCTTCATTTTACATGTCAGCTTATATTATAGACGTCATCTGTTTCATGATGCATTTCCCACTAATGGGCTAGAGATGGACTCCAAAAAGTGCAGAACCAATTCATATTTATCATTCCAAACTCTGGGGAGACAAGGCAAAGGATTTCTTTTATGAAATCTGTAATTGGGTAGCGATGCCAATGCACATTGCTATTTTTGGTTACCCACCTCCTATAATTTCAGATGTAGTTGTGGCTAACCTGGATAAAGTGGCATACTGGTTTATCGAGGAACACTTCTCTTACCTCAGATTTTTTGGTTGTTCAATTCCCCCATACGCTTTAACGCAATTTTTTCCAGACCGACTGGTGTGCCGTGAGGTCGCACACCAAATAATACTCGGTGGGTTTAGCAAGGAACTCAAAGTATTGCATAAAAAGGTATGGCCATATTTTCCCTTACAGATTGGTGTATTTTATTTATTAGATTTCGGCCACTCCAGAGTGGAAGTTGCAGCCTTAGAAGAAATAAAAATGGTTGACATTGAATTTAAGAAGAACGATCCACATAGGGTTGTGGGTAACCATATGGCCAGTTGCAATCTCAAAAGGTATGAACATGAAGAATCCCCCCAAGAAGAAATGTTCCGAGGGGTGAGATCTTACCAAGAAGTTCTAAGCCAAGTTCGAGCTCTATCACCTGAGAAAATGATTGATTTTTACAACTTCCAAAAGCACTGAAGAAGTAGTCTTCCAAAAATATTACAAGGGGAAAACCCAATGTCTCTTTCTACACAACAAACAGAGACTCAAAATCCAGAAGTCAGAAGCTCTAGTATACAAGAAGCTTGAGAAAACCTAGAGAATCCTGAGATCTTGACTCATGAAAAAGATATCCCGACAATAGAGATATCTGATGACCAGGACAAAGAGCAATAAGAGACATTAATAAAGAAAGGAGAAGATAGACTACCGTCTTCACCAGATAAATCAACTACAAATGAAGCCAAAAAACAATTATCCACAGAAATCGGTAATCCCATTGAGGTTTTCACTCCATTACAATTCACCAGAGGAAACCCTAACGTAGAGGTAATATTCATAGGAGATCTCACGCTGATCCCTATTGAAGAAATACCTCCTACCAATTTCTTTTTTAGTAAGAAAAGGAAAACTGTGGTGAAGAAAGAAATGCACCAGAAAGAGGGTGCAATCGTCACAAAGCAAAGAGTATTATTGGATGGACAAAATTTGGAAGAAGAAGACTTTGCTACAAAGGTAGCTGGCTCTTTGGGAGATTTTGCAACAACTAACCTATTTTCAGTCAATAATCTGAAGGAAAGATTGAGGCAGAGGAATCAAATGATAGGTCAGTTGCAAAATCAAATAAGAAATATAGAAAATAATGTCCAAGATGAAGTTAAAAAGGGATTGGAACATGCTAGGGCTAGTGATAAACAAGAAATCCAACTGCTAAAGTCTAGTCTTGATGAGATGCATAAGAAAATGCAAGTGAGTGAAAGACATACTATCCAACAAAATGAGTTGCTGAAGTAGTTACAAGACAAGGTCAATTCCACTAAGAAAATGGTAGTGGATATAGCAGTGTTCCAAGCTCAAGCATCAAAAGTTATAAATTAATTGGAAATAACACAACAAAGCCTTTTGGATAAGGTAGAGATCATTCAAAATCATTTTCAAGAAGTAAATCAATCATTAAATAATATTGGTTTCAAAGAAAGAGAGGCTACTGCAGCCCGGACTACTTTTCAAAAAGCAGTCGTGTCATCAGTTAGAGAAGAACTACCTGTAGCTCCCAGATTGATTGTTGCAGAACAATTCATAGGTGATATAATATTGAAGACATGGGAGGCCAATATAGCCGAGAGTAAAAGAATGGCCAAAAAAATTAAAGAGGATTGTCTAGATATTTTTGACTTGCTAAATAAAAAATCACTAGGTATTGGAAAAGATGATTGTTCTGAAATACCAGGACAAATCAACATTGTAAATAATCAACTTGACATCAAAGAAAGCTTAAAGGAAGCTCAGATTGAAATTTCACAGCTAAAGCAAGTTGACATCGCTCAAATAGATATATGGTTGGTAAATCCAAATTTATAGTTACAGTCAATGACTTCTGAAGATAAAAATATAGAAGACAGGTTGCTACAATTACAAAAAAAGCTGTATCATTTTTAGGCTAAATATGTGACAAAACCTTCTAAATTATTAATGCAATTCCTAAGAAGGTGAATCAAAGGTCTCGAGAAAGGTAAAGAAAGTACTTCAAAGAATCAATGAAGTAACATATGCATACCTATTCTGCCGATATGAGAAAGAGATAGAAAAAAACCAAGTGAAATGGTTCAGGTTTTCATTTTGTAACTGTTACTATTTAGGAAAAACGAGAATTCCAACTTCCTAGGGTTGAGAATCCCTTGTATAAATATATTTTCAAAAGATTAAAGAAAGGTTGCTTCTTGCCGATTGTAACAGAGAAATTTCTCCTTTTTGAGAATTAATACAAGTGCAGACTAGAGACTCCATATTTCGTCAATTTTGAGTTATGTGTTCTTCTGTTCTTTCATATTCCAACATCTATATTCATATGTCTTTGATGAATGCCTGATCACAACTTAGTACAACTTCTACTGTGGTTATATGTTTCATTTAGTTATCTGATTGCTTACAGATTTTCCTTTGTGTTTGCTATTAGGAAATACAAGACTCGTGAGTTAGTTAGATTGCTACATTTTATGCTTCATTAAAGGTTACATCATCCATTTTCTTCTTCTATAGCAGAGTAAGATTATTTTGTGATTGATGCCTTGCTTTGTTTAACAACTTTATGTTTTTCTCTCATTACATTCATTATTTTCAAATTTAACTCAGATACGAAAAACAACCTCTAAGCTGTTTTACAATTAATTTAATTTTAGGAACTTTTCTTGTTCAATTGAAATAAAAAAAGAAAATATTAAAAAAAAACAATAGATCCTTCGACTATTTCCTTTCTCCATGACCGTAACTATTGCAAGACAGCCTAATATTGAACCGGGCCTTCAAGATCATACCAACATTGCTTTAACCTTGTTTAATACTATCTTGGAGACCGCTAATACTCAGGATGAGATTGAATGCTCATGGGCAGTGATTGAATGAGATATAAGAGTCCGTGAACGTTGGGAAGCTAGGAAAATACAACCTAGTAATCAACCATAAATTCTTTTTCCTTAAAGTATTGATCCTCGTTTCATGTTAAAAACTCTCTTTATTTTGTGATGCCTGACATTATGCTGTGAGCCTTAAGTATAAACTCAGGAACAACATCTTTTTGGCGCCATTTCCAGGGACAAAGATTCGAAGTTATTTTTTCCTTGGGAGAACGACATTGGTAAGTTTCTCTCTTTGATAGTGAAAAAATATTGAATACTTTAAAAGGATAATTTTATCTTTCACTTGGCAACTCCACAACTAATAAGATGACATTTAATCGAAAAAATACCAGAAAAATCTAGATGATAAACAGATCTCGCCTATATCCAATCCTGAAAAACTTCTGAAACCAAGAAGATGCCTTAAATAGATTACTTCATCAACAAGTAATATTTATCAACCCAAATCCACACATTCAAATACTAAGGGTCTACTTGATAGGTTATCTTCACAAGAAGGTTCCACCCAACTGCTTTTTAGAGAAACTTCTATCGATAGAATTGAAACCCTAGAACCTGAGTTAGTTTAACCCGAGTTTAAAGCCAAGACTTTTTCAACTATATCCTTTAACAATAGAGGTAAAAGATCTATCTCACTTCCCCCTTCGATTGTCATTTCATCAGTTCCCAAAGTTCAGCTTCCAAACCCTCAAAGTTAAGAAGAATATATTTTTCACCTTGACTTGACTCCTGTTGGTTCTCCTGTATACACATCTTGTGAGTCCGAAGAAACCAGTCCTCATTTTCCAGTTCCCTATTTTTCAGATTTCCTGTCCCCTGAAAGTCAGTTCCCTGAAACCGTTCCGCTTTATCTAGACACAACTGAAAGGTCACCACACATATTTAAAAGTCTTCTCTATAATCTCCAAGTCTCACCCTCTAAATTATCAATGGCTATAGCTGAAGGAGGTGGTGCTGGAGGTGGCACTAAAGGTGGTGTCATAGGTGGTGGTAGTGCTAGAGGAGGAGGAGGAGGTGGTCAAGTACCACCCCCACCCCCTAGAATCTTTGCCAAAGTAGCTGCTAGGTATGCTCCTTTGGTCCTCCCAGTTCCTCTCCATGATTTACCTGAAAATTATATGAAAAATCTGTCGAAATTCACAGGAGAAGGGGATTTAACCACGACTGAACACATTAATTTCTTCGATCAATTTGCTCATATCCTTGGACTTGAATACAAAGATGTTTAGTCAAGACTCCTAGTTCAAACTTTTGAGGGACAGGAGAGAACCTGGTTACGAGGACTGCCGACAGGTTCCATAGGATCATATGATGAGTTAGAAAACACCTTTCTCAGACAATGGGGAGAGAGAAAAGATCACCTTTACTATCTAACCGAGTTTGGAGCTTTAAGGAAGAAAAATTCTGAAACAATTCTTGACTTTACTCAAATATTTAATAAATTGTATAATAAGATTCCAGCTGAGGTTAAACCTTCCCAGCCTGCAACAAAAGTAACTTTTGTTGGGGTTTTTGATCCTGATTTTTCTCTATTGTTGAGGGAAAGGAGATCTGTAGACCTCACTAAAATGCAGGATGATGCTTTAGAAATTGAGTCAAATATGATGGCATCAGGAAAGTAAAAAACCAAATTTGAAACGGGAAATAAAGAAACCAGATGATTCAAGGAACAAGCAGGACCCTCCGAAGTTGGAAGATCCTTGGAAGATAAAATGGATGACATGGAAAAAATAATCAAAGAATTGTCGAATAAAATCTCAAGAATGGAATTGGACCAATCAAAGAATGATCGGTTCCCTACAAAGGATTTCAGAAGGAATCCTAACCCTCAAATACAACAAAGACAAATTAAGAATGAATAAAAAAAGATTCAAGCCCCTTTTAAGAATGAAAATTTTATAGGAGGAGAAGACATGCAAAGTTTTGAGGAGTTCGAGGAGGATATCAATAATCTTGGCGATGATTGTTAAGAACTTTATTTGATGAGACAAGATTATGAAAAATCTCTAAACGTAGAAGGTTGGTCTAATAACAATGAGAGTGTGAATATTACAAATGATTCTTCTTATCAAGGAATCACTGATAACATAATGGCCGAGCTCCAACAGAAATATAATCTAAGGCCTAGAAACATAAATGTCACAACTGCCCCACCGAAGAAAATCTTACCGAGTGGGAAAACAGACGAGGCAGTTCCAAAGGCTGCTGAAAAATAGACTGTGAAACCAAGGATGCTAACAAAACCAAGGCTTCTGACATACAGTTTACCAAGACAAAGGCAGCGAAAACACCAATTGTTAATACAAGAACATTGAAAATTCCCATAGTAGAAACAACAACATCCGAATCAAAAGTGATACAAATTAATAAATCAGAAAAAAGGGAAATGGAAACCCAAAATAGAGAAGCCGATAAGACAGTGGGAAGTTTTAATCTAGAGAATGAGATTAATAAAATCAAGATCCCTGTACCTCTGCTCGAATTAGGAAAAAACCCTACATACAGGAAACAAATTGCCAAAATGATAAAATTTTCAGATATTGAAAGTGAGGCTGATGTTATAAATTTGGAAGATGATAAACTGAATATAATCTTTGGTCCACAATTTGAAGGTGCCAGAGATTCCGTCGCTCCCTTTTATATTATGTTAACTGTACATGATAGTATGCTTCATAATTTCATGTTAGATTCCATAGATTCTCACAATGTGATGCCCAAAGGTATTATGGATAAACTAGGTCTCGAAATTACTCGACCATACGGAGATCTGTATTCTTTTGATTCAAGAAAAGTCAAATGTATGGGTACAATTAAAGATTTAGTCGTTAATCTTGCGTAGGTTCTTGTAAAAAGTGTTCTGATGGATATGGTTGTTGCAGATATACCTCTAAAGTATGGCATGTTGTTATCCAAGTCTTGGGGTGCTAAACTTGGAGGATCCCTCCAAATAGATATGACCTATTCTACAATCCCGCTCTTCAGCGGACAATTCACCCACTTGTATAGATAAACAAGGCTAGCATTTATAGTAAGTGATCCGCTGAATCTGAATAACTACCCTGCTTATATCGTAGATCAAGATTTAGGAAACTGTATTTTATCAATAGATGACGATTTAGAAGAATGTACAGAAAAAGAATGTAAAGAAAAAGATTATACAGAAAAAGATTGTACAGAAAAAGAAAAAATAGAAAAACCAAATAAAGATGTATATAATACTGGAGTTTGGAAAATGTATTTTGATGGTGCTTCATCTTGTGAAGGAGCTGGAGCTGGAGTGTTGTTTGTGGCACCTGGCGACGAGTTCTTTATCCCGTTCTCTTACAGGTTACAGTGGGACATTGATTACACTAATAATGTATGCGAATATGAAGCCCTAGTTTTAGGATTAGAAGCTGTCAGGAAGTTGAAAATTAAAAACTTGGAAGTCTATGGTGATGTAGAATTAATTATAAAACAGGTAAATTGTCAGTACCAGGCTAAACACCCAAGGTTAAGGTCTTACAAAAATTGTGCCTGGGACCTGATTGATAACTTTTTCTCATTGGTTGATATTCACTACATTCCCAGAGCAGAAAATCAACAGGAAAATTCATTAGTCAAAGCAACTTCAACGTTTGTACCCGCTACTGTTTTCAAACTAAAATACCATATAGAAATTAGGCACAAAACTTCAATACCAAACAATATACAACACTGGCAGGTTTTTGAAGATGATGAACAAATCAGACAATTCCTAGAAATGGTGGATGATTTTGCTGAAACACATATTGACCAAGAAAATTAGAATGATCCTATTTGGATTATGCAGGAAGGAGAAGATCCTCAAGAGTTTCAAGATAAGATTTCTAATAATCGTATGCTCATACTAAAAAATAATCAGATCCCCAAAGGTCTAATTCCCTTGGAGAGATTATTTAATCATGATGACATTCCCTTGAAGTGTACTTTACAGCCTCAACCAGAAGAAGTGGAATACTGTGATATAGGCACCAAGGAAACTCGTAGGTTGGAAAAGTTATCTAAATACCTTCCTCCTGAAATAAAAAGTAAATATGATGAGTTTCTTAAAAAGTATAAAGATGTTTTTTCTTGGTCCTCTGATGAATTAAGAACTTATGATACAATCATAATTGAACACAAAATTCCTCTGAAGCCGGGTGTCAAACCATTCAGGCAGAAGCTCAGACAAATAAATCCTATATCACTGCCCGTGATAGAAAAAGAGGTAAAGAAACTTCTGGATGTAAATATCATTGTCCCACTCTAGTATTCCGAGTGGGTAGCTAACCTAGTTCCGATCAGAAAGAAAAACAGTGAAATTAGACTATGCGTGGACTTCATAAATCTAAACAGATCCTCACTCAATGATAATTATGCATTACCTAAAATGGATCACGTGTTGGAAAAGGTAGTAGGAGCTAATAGAATGTCTATGATTGATGGTTTTTCAGGCTATAACTAAGTTGCAGTCCATGAAGATGATAAAGATAAAATGACATTCACCACCCCATGGGGAACCTTTATGTATGATAAAATGCCATTTGGTTTAATGAATGCAGGAGCAACTTTTCAACGAGCTATGGACATCACTTTTGTCGATGAAAGAGATAAGTTCTTTGTCATTTACCTTGATGATCTAACTGTGTTTTCTAAGTCTGATGCAGAACATCTGGTACACCTCAAACATACGTTTAAGAAATGCCGCAAATTCGGTTTGTCTTTAAATCCCAAGAAATCTCACTTTGCAATACAGGAAGGTAAACTCTTGGGCCACATAGTATCTCGAGATGGAATTAAAATCAATCCGAAAAGGGTTGAAGCTATAGATACTATCAATATTCCTAGAAATAGAAAATAAATTTAGTCATTTTTAGGAAAAAATATTTTTTTAAGAAGATTTATCCCTAATTTTGCTGAAATTGTAAAATTGATTACAGATATGCTCAAAAAGGACAGCGAGGTCAAGTGGATTACTGAAGACAAAGTTTCATTCCAACGTATTAAAAGGGTTATAGGCGAAGCATCGGTTCTGGCAAGCCTAGATTACATGAAAGAATTCCTGATTTTTTCATTTGCTTTTGAACATACTATCGCGGATGTACTATTACAAAAAAATGATGAGGGTTTCGAGCAACCAATCACATTTTTTAGCAAAAGTCTGAGAGATACTGAACTCAAATACGATATATTGGAAAATCAAGCTTACAAATGGTGAAAGCTCTCAAAGCTTTAAAAACTTATGTGCTACATTCTAAAATCATAGCATATGTACCCACCAATTCTGTTAAAGATATATTGGTTCAACCTGAAAGCGATGGAAGGAGGGGCCGATGGCTTGCTAAGATCCAGGAGTTTGATCTGGAAGTAAAACCGACCAAAATTATTAAAGGTCAGGGTTTAGCTAAGCTATTAGCTGAATCGAATTTTAAATCACTCAGAATAAATCATCTGCAAGAACATGAGGGATTTTTAGATATAAATGAATTTGATGTTACTGTACCTGAAACTGAAATTTCAGAAAAATTCTCTTCTTCAGCATGGTATAGTGACATTGTTTCATATCTTCTGACTCTTAAATTCCCCAATGACCTAACTCCATCTAAAGCTAGAACTTTGAAGTTACATGCAGTAAAATATTGCATTATAGATGGTCAACTATACTGAAAAAATCCTCTGGGTTTCTTACTGAGCTGTTTAGAAACATAAAAGGTTATAAATGAATTTCACAAAGGAGTGTGTGGAGGGAATCATGCATGGAGAGAAACGGCCTACAAAATCTTAAGGGCCAGATATTATTGGCCGAAACTATTCAATGATGTGAATGCTAAAGTCAGAGCTTGTAACCCTTGTCAATTGTTCGTAGGTAAGAAAAAGATTTCTACACTGCCTCTGGTTCCAGTTAAAGCTGAAGCCCCGTTTCAACAATGGGGCCTTGATTTCATTGGTGAAATAAATCTGCATTCTAGCACTCAACATAAGTGGATTTTGACTACCACTGATTATTTTACCAAATGGGTAGAAGCCATTCCTACATGAAACACAACAGATGCGGTGGTGATCAGTTTTTTGGAAGAGAACATTCTATCAAGATTTGGCTGTCCTCGAAAAATAGTTACTGATAATGCTCAAGCATTCAAATCCATGGCCATGATAAGTTTTTGTCATAAGTACAACATTGTACTAGGACATTCTACAACTTACTATCCATAGGGCAACGGGTTAGCCGAGTCATCAAACAAGAGCTTGATAACCATAATTAAAAAAGTGTTGACCGAAAATAAGAAAGCATGGCATGTACATTTGAAGTATGCTTTATGGGCTAACAAAATAGGCACAAGAAGATCCATCGTAATGTCCCCATTCCAAATGGTGTATGGTACCAACATTGTTTTACCCATAAATCTTGCGCTGCTTGTGATGAAAATCTAGAAAGACTCAAAAGAAGAACCAAATAACATCACTAGAAGAATAAATCAAATGATTGAAGTTCAACAAAATAGGGATGAAGTAGATGAGAAACTATAGAAGTATCTGGATAACATGAAAGCCTTGTTTGACCAAAAAGCTAAAGATATGGAATTTCTCCCTAGTGATTTGGTTTTAAAGTGGGAAGACAGGAAAGAAGATGTGGGAAAGTATGACAAGTTTGACCAGATCTGGTGTGGACCGTACAAAATTTCAACCTCTGAAGGAAAGAATGTGTTTTTGTTAGAAAATCTTGACGGAAATATTTCTAACACCCCTATCAATGGGCGCTACCTCAAGCATTTCATGTAGTAATGCAGTTCCAAAGAGTTCCTGAAATTTTTATGATTCATCTCATTGCAGGGTATGAGCTGATAACAGTGTGATAATCACCAACAGGAATCAATACTCACATTGGATCTCTCTCAAAACAGGTGATAAACTAACAGTTTGCTTGGTTGAGAAAATAAAGAAATTCGGAGGTATGAACTTCTTCTCTGTAAATTTTTAAAGAGGCGTTAATGAGTAAGACATAAATCTCATGTCATCACCTAACCTACAACTAGAGAAATAAAAGTTACTTTTTAATTATCAAGAATTTTCTCTAGATATATAATAATAATAATAATAATAATAATAATAATAAGCAATAAAAAGACTTTAAGGAAAAGTTTCGAGAGTCTAGTAAGAGGCTTGCTCAAGAGTGACTGTACTTACAATAGAGCATCTGAATCCTCTTTCTATTCCCCTCTTCATTTTCAAGCCTATCTTCGCATGATTCTTGATGTCATCCCATGATCTTCATAGAGGAGGAAGGTCTCACCTTAACTTTGAAAATTCATAAACAAATCTTTAAAATGAGAATAGGTAAAGATTCTTGTAATTCCTATAACTTTAACTGAACCAAAGTATGTCTAGGCTAATCCTAACTATCTTAGCCTTTCTAACAGGATTAAACTGATTAGTTTCTCTCAAGGAAAGTCCCTGGAAAATAGAAACTCCCCATGAGAACTTCCTTGAAGGCTAATATGTTTTGAAGGTCAGAGGAGGATTAGTCCAGAGCAATCAAAGTGAGTTGACAGACCTCTGTTGTTAAATTATAAACATATATTATCCCATGTATATTGTATATAGAATGATGGCCCCCACTTCATGCTTTAAATAAATACAGATGGTGAAAGGAAATTCATAAAATGATTTCCCCCATCTAGTCCAAAAGAGATGATGAAAGAAAATTCAATATGGGAAATTTGATAACTTCATCGGGGTACTGAACAGACTCACTGGTAGTGAAGCAATGTCTAAAATATCTACTAGGCTGTTATACATGAATTATAAGATGCTCTAGTAACTATTTTTTCTTTTCGACTAGATCTACATTATAAGCTAGATGGGACTCCCTAACTTAAAATATAGAAATTACTTTACCTTGATGCGAACAAAATCAAATAAATCCTAGTAGAACGATTAAGGTTTTTTTGATTATATTATACAAATCTGAAGTCAGTTTTATGAAAGGAAAGCCATTGATAAGCCTAACTCGATATTAGTGAATGATTAAGTTTTGGAATTTTTCAGAGATAAGGATGAGATCCTAAATTCTTCTGTGTGTCTTCTTTCAGAGGTGTTTCAAATAAATGCAATAATGACTCCATTTACTCAATAAAGGAAATTGGTCTATTGTTCTTCTCGTCCTGCAAGGAAACAAGATCCCTAGATGGAGCCTATGTTGAAACATATATATTGTTCTGAAAAACATTAGACTTTAAAATTTTCATTTTGTTTAAATAAAGACAAATGCGTTCTTAGATATCACCATTGATAAAGTCTTCCGCTAAATCCAATGGTCTGAAATACTTAAAAGTCATGGAGCCGCCTTTTCATTAAAAAGTCAAATCACTAGTATAATTTTCAAAGTATCGGGTTTCAGGGTTTCACAGACCTAACAATCCAATATGTGAAAAGTATCGAGGCCCCGACATGCGAAGTCGCGAAACTACATTAAGTATTGAAATATGATTAATCAAAATTTTAAATGTGATTATGATTAATTAATCACATCGTGATTTCAGGATTCAGGAATCATACCTCGAAGGATCACCAGAAGTCCCGACACCCGAAACCACGAAGTCCTCGCAGTTAATTGCGATTAATCAGGAAACTAAACAAGATTAAAATTTAATTAAGTATATTGCGGTTTCGCATTTCGGAAATCCTAACTTGGATGGATGCAGGGTAACACGAGATATGAAATCCCTAAATGAATTAATGTTATAAA
>JZKD02S1226503.1:0-12412 GCA_000966675.3 Picea glauca | reverse complement strand
ATGGGGATTAACCTAATAAAAAATAATAATAATGACATGATTAATCCACAATGGGGATTTAATCCAATAACAAAATAATAAGAATGCTCTTCGCAGTTACATTATTTCAACAGAATGAGTTGGAAAACCGAGTATCGACAATCTTCAACAATGATAGATGTGTGTACTCTTTATAGATTGTGAGGGCATTCGTACCGTTTTGTACAGAATTGTGGATATGGCATGCATCCTCAATAAGACTTCCCATCCATGTCACATCCGAAGCAATAGATATGTGTTAAATTCAAATAATGAACAATGCATGGTGTCCAAAATATCTATGGATATTTAGTTTCCACAATCATGTCACCAGCGTTGCAAACAACAGCATTATTTGTATAATTTGCACACAAGAATCAACACCTACATCTTCAATAACTTTGATGAGTGACTCACTCGTACATTGTGCATCATCATACTTTCCAAGAGCATCCATTGCTTTCAAGAAAATTGGTCCATTCAAGGAAGACACCATGAAATTGATGAGTGGATGGTGCACTGCATCTATCCATCCATCATAAACAATACTAACACCGAATGAGAGCCACGATGATTTAATAGACTCTAGGATTTTATCCACCTCCTTTTCCTTAACTAACAATGTGGATCTAAGCCTCTTTGAACTAGGAGGCACATATCCAGTTGGAGCCCAATCAAGTAGAGCTCGACACATCTCAATAATCAAAGAAGACCGTGCAACATTGAATGAAATGAAGTTAAGATAGAAAAAAAAAACGGTAAGATCAACCTCGTCTCACCTCTCTTGCTGAAATATATTGTCCATTTGACCAACTGCCCTCTTTCTTACTAGTTGAGTTGCACTCCCACTACCAGATGGAAATTTGCTAGATGAGTTCCTCAAGAATGGAAGAGGATCCTCATTTTTGTTTTTCTTGTTGCTGCCACCTTCCCCAAGCCAACATCGTCCTCCCTTTCCATTTCTCTTTGATCTATCTTTGAGGGATTTCTCTTTCATCTGTATTTGAGGGACTGAGAGTCCACTCAATTCACTAACACAGATAATCACTGCAGAATTTAAACTATTCTATCTTTGTAATTTGAATTCACCAGCAACTACAACCCAAGTGTAAAATTTGCTTGTTCTCTACAGCCTCTTTGTGCATTGGCATTGTATTCAATTTTAAAAAACCGAGCATGCATTTAAAATCATTTGCAAGGTAATAATTCGAAGGTTAAAAGAGTCCTCCTGTAGATATGGTCAGTGGTCATCCGACCAAACAAACAACACAATTTAAAAAAGGGCACACTAAATCACAAATACGACCCCAATGGTAAGTATCCTGGGGTATTTCAATTCTACGGGCGACTTTGTTATAGTGTGCACAAATAACAATGGAAACTAGTGAAAGGATCTCAGAGTTGTGGTGGTAATACTCAGCAACATAAAACTAACAAAATCCACAACTAGCCTTTAGAGGGCCAATTACACACAAGAAACCAAAATAGAGAAAACTAGAACCAATGGAATTTTATTGTGCTTGAAGAATTCATTACAAGGGAGTGAGCTATGCATGCTCAAAAGCCCATGCATTGTTACCCACTAGCAGACCATATTTGCAGAAAACCATGGCACATAGATACCTTCGCTCGGCATGGACATGGTCTTTGACTCCTTCGTCCACCTAATTTCGAGCAGGTTGCGCTAGCTCTTATCTCTGTTACTGGCCTCCCAAAATTCTCCTTGCATTCTCCTCCTCTTCACTTCAGCCCTCTTTGTTCTTAATGGGCTGCCTTTGGAAGGCCAACAATCACAGTTTTTTGTTTCACCTTCCCATTGTGCCAGAACTCAAAATAAAATGAAATAAAACAAAAACATGTTTATTTACAACATTTGCAAACATTTGCCAAGATCCAATTCGGATCACACCTCCCCATTTGAAGGCTTTTTGGTCCCCAAAAGTTGGACCATTAAAGAGACAGAAGCACAAGGCCTCCATTTGCCTCTGAATACCCACCATTCCATTGCTAACAAAGGTGGCTTGTTTCCTGCTTGTCTGTCATTGTTTTGTTGCTAGAGGAGTTGTGCTCTCTCTCTCTTGATGTGCTCTGACGAGGTATGCCTTGCCAACCTTGAGCAAGTGGTACTTGTTTTCTCTCCTGTAGAAGGTAGCATCCCTATCCCACAAGTAGGGGCTACCCAACATCACTCTACAGGGGTCCAATGGTGCAACTTCACATTCTATCTCATCAACATAGTCGACGCTAATGACAAACTTGATTTTACATCTTCGAGTGATTCTCATAACAGTTTTCCCTTGCAACCATACTAGTGAACTTGGTTGCACTAGATCGTAGGTTTCTAGACCAAGCTCATCAACTAATGTTTCGAAAACCAGATTACATGGAGAACCACTATCAAACAAGGCATTTACCCTCTATTTCTTCACTTGAACTTTGATTTTGAATAGCGCATGTTTATCTCCACTTGCCTTTGACTACTGCAATGTAGTGCAGAGTCCAAACTATGGCTTCGTCGAGATCAGGGGGGCTTTCTACTAATTCTTCTTTTTTCTCAGTGGCTTCCTTTGCTTTCCCCTTGGACTTTACCGACTTTGGACGCAATTCTAGATGAAGTTTCCAGCACTTCTCTTCTGTGTGCCCATCTACATCACAATGTTTGCAATGCCTATTAGGATCCCTCCTATTAGGTTCTGGCTGCCATCTTCTTGTCTCTTTTCTTGTTGGTTTCTTCTTGGCCAATGTGTTGTTGTTCTTTCCCAGAGTCCAACTCAATGTAGAGAACCTTCTTGCTCGCCTCATTTATGCTTTTCACACCATGAAGTTGGAATTGTCTTCGGATATGGCTAAAAATTCCTCCAAGGTACTTCATCACCACTCCTGGATCTTCTAGAGAGATACCCAACCGAATGGCCTGCCTCCTGAACTTAGAAGTGTATTCTTGCACTCTTTGTCCATCATAGCCCACTTGTCGTAGTAACTTGGAGCCAACGCCTCTAGTATGCTTCTCAAATTCACTAAAATGATCATGAGAGAAATCCAAATAAGGTGAATTTACTTAAATGGTCTCTGTCATGGTGTTGGCTTCTGCAGTGGCAAATGAAAGTGGCCCTGCTTCTTTGAGCTCTTGGACAGTTGCTCGGAGCCTTGACAAGGCCTCCTCCTTCTCTACCAACTCTTGTTGCAACTGAACCATCAATTGCATGAACCTATCCTCTTGCCAGTTATCCATCTGTATGACCTTCTCACCAAGGTATACAAGTTGCACTCTGTGCTTGTCCCAATCTGTCCTAACAGCTATGAGGGTGTCTTGGCCTTCTTCAAATTTTTTCTTGAGCAAGGGCAACAATTTGGTAGAAGTCTCCATGTACTTCTCCAGCTCTACCATCCTCTGGTTAAACATCTTAACTTGCATCTTCAAGCTCTCGTTCTCTTCTTGAAGCTCGGCATTGCTAGCCCTTAAGTCTTTCAACTTATCTTTGTTTGCTTTGTCCATGCTACGATCTGCAATCATTTGTTCACAGTTTTGGAAACAGTGTCTCGGTCAAGGATGCAACTGCTCTGATACCATCTAATCTGTAATTGACGAACTAAGAGTCCACACAATTCACTAACACGAATACTCACTGCAGAATTTAAACTATTATGTCCTTGTAATTCCAATTCACCATAAACTACAACCCAATTGTAAAATCTATTTGTTCTCTACAGCCTCTCTGTGCATTAGCATTGTATTCAATTTTTAAGAATTCTGAGGTTAAAAGAGTCTGCCTGTAGATATGGCCAGTGGCCAGCCGACCAAACAAACAACACACAATTAGAAAAAGGGGGCACTAAATCACCAATACAACCCCAATGGTAAGTATGTTGGGGTGTTTCAATTCTGCAAACGAATTTGTTAGTGTGCACAAATAACAATGAAAACCAATGAAAGGATCTCAAAGTTGTGGTGATAATACTCAGCAACATAACTAAACTAACAAAATCCACAACTAGCCTCCAAAGGGTCGATAACACACAAGAAATCAGAATAGAGGAAACTAGAACCAATGGAATTTTATTATGCTTATAGAATTCATTACAAGGGAGTGAGCTATGCATGCTCAAAAGCTCATGCATTGTTACCCGCTAGCAAACCATATTTTCAGAAAACCATGGCACATAGATACCTTCGCTCAGGATGGATAGGGTCTTTGACTCCTTCGTCCACCTAATTTTGAGCAGGCGACGCTAGCTCTTATCTCTGTTACTGGCCTCCCAAAATTATCCTTGCATTCTCCTCCTCTTCACTTCATCCCTCATTGTTTTCAATGGGCTGCCTTTCGAAGGCCAACAGTCACAGTTGTTCGTTTCACCTTCCCATTGTGCGAGAAGACAAAATAAAATGAAATAAAACAAAAACAAGTTTATTTACAACATTTACAAACATTTGCCAAGATCCGATTCAGATCACTCTTCATTTGGATGCACTCACCAATTTACATGCTCCAAGTCCACAAGGTTGGCCCAACAAATGGCCCTTAACTCAATAGTAGGTGCTCTTAAATTGAGTGTGGAAAAAACCACATGTCAAAAGAACATTCCCTCCCACCTTTAACTCGAACCCAAGCCCTCAAAGTATTGTAACATACTTCTACAATGGATATTTACTCTCTTGAGCCTATTGTCTTGCTACAGCAATGTTTTTGCAGCATTAGAAGTTGCACTTGCCACAAATGGACCACTAATAGAGGGTGATGAAATTGAAGGAGGGGAGTCAACATCAACAGTGGCATTCCTCCCTTTCCTTTGACTTTTTCCAGCTGCCCTCGATGATTGAGTCATCATTTCTGGGAATGAGAACAAAAATCACAATGGTAGGAGAAAACAATAAATCTAGTTGAAAAATCCACCCATCAATCACTTGGAATCCCTTCAAATCTGCAATTTATCCTTCAATTGCACACCAAAACACCTCAGAACTCCAACCTGCAAGATAAGATGTAAAATATTGAGGGACGAATCACCTTTTAAGTGACCCGCAGACCCATTTTAGTGTGACATGTGTCCTAAAATCGAGACACAATTGGGGCATGTGTTTGACACGTGTCCTATGCACAGAACATATGCCCAACACGTGTCCAATCGTGTCTGTGTTCGACACGAAGGATACAAACATGGACGGCCATATGGGCATGTCCAGTTACAGAGGTTATAACTTATAATTTGCCCGGTACAAATTGATTATAAAACTAATAGATTTCACATAGGATTCAATATCTCAAGAAAGCTTGCAAGAATAAGAAAGATAATACCTTCCAGAGTAACACATTCCAACGCTCCCCCTTAATCAAGACGAGGGAGAAGGAACACTTATGGAGGAAGATGGCATTACATCAACACTCCCCCTTGATGACAACTTCCATAATTTTCCATAAGATGCAAATAAGAGCACACTTCATCTCATGGATTTGATGGAGATAACAATCGCTTCTCAGTGAATCATGAAATGTGCCTGAACCAAGTTGTACAATGAACTCTTACAAAACACCACAACAGTGTACAGAAACCTCAAATGGCAAATACAACAAAACATGTGGCTAGCAGACAGTTGTCCCCAACCAAGCTAGCAGGTGTAATAATATTGCAATAGATTGTATTACAAATACAAGAACCCCAGATCGATACATCAAAATGTTTACAGCAGACGGTCTTCACAACTAAAGAACTCTACTGAAGATTACAATGAGAATACAAGACTCCAATGGTCTATCCATCAAAAAAGGAGCCTCACAGATAATCATTATGCCTTTACAATAGAAGATGGCACTTCATTACATTACATTATTACTGGAATATGGTGATACGAAATGGAATTTCATTACATTGCATTGCATTCCCCTTGATTATAACTTCAAACATCTCAGATAAAGTGGCAAATAGTTTCAAACTTTGTTGTTGTCAAGGATAAGTTGAAGATACGAACAATGTAGGAAGCCATTACAACTGCAATAAAATCCTCAATAAAGTGCAAGAAGAAGACACTTGCAACTGTCAAGAATCAATGTTGAATGATAATATCAATACGCTTAGAAACTCAAGATAGGACTAATCTGCAGAACCAAGCTATCCCACAACTTGTCATAAAAACCCATTTGGAGAAAGTGAAGCAAATATATGGCTAATCTCTACACAAGAACTTCCAAGAGTAAAGCATATAATGATCATGATAAGCCCATAAAAAAAAAAAATTGCTTTTACACAACAAGGGTCAGCAACAACGTATAAACAGAGAGCAAAATATGATCAAAATAAAAAATGATACCACTTGAAAACTCTAGCCATTAAGCAACTAAGCCTTAAGCATTGGATGGTTTCTTGCTGTTACTATGATAAAATGCTAGAGATACATGCTCCTGAAAATGTCAAAAAAATCTTCTACACAGGTAGGTTAGTGACAGGCAAAAATCAGGAACAAGAGACAATCTTTGCAAATATGATGAAAAAACTAAGAAACTAAACTCTAATGAAAAACGACAAGAAGCTAATGACAAGAATAAACACAATTGCTCTTACCTGTGATGAATGTTGGAAGTAACTTACCATGTTTTAAGCTGCCACACTACAAAAAACCACACTAGAAATTACTTGTAGCAAGAAACAACATGAAAAATCCATACGGTCCTCCCTAAAAGAGAAACGCGGTCGTACGGCCTGCGTGGAAGGTGAAAGGGATGCCTAACAAAGAATGGAGCAGCTAATCAACCAAATGGAACCTCTAATCAAACAAATCTTACTGCCAATTAGACGAATCAGAGGTCTGAACAGTCAATTGCACCCTCGAGCAGAGAAAATTTGCAGACTAGCTGAAAAAGTACAAGTAAGGAAACGGTCTTCTAGCAGAAATTGGCCTTCTGGCAAGAGAAATTGGCCTCTTAACAGGCAAATTGATCCTCCAGATGACAAATCATGGCTCGGATCTGCAAAAGAAAGCAATTGTACAGCAAGAAATGCTAAATAGAACGGTCGTACAGCAGAAAAACATCGTCTGTATGGTCCGTATGACCTCGGATTGGAGAGAGAGTTGGCTGGTTAGATAGCCAGCGAAAATCCGTACCCAACAAAAAAAATTCCATGCAAAAAGACCTCCTAGATTAAAATATATTAGCTTCAAAAGAAAAAAATAGGTTCGGTAAAAAACAGGCTTGGTAAATTACCAAACCTAAAAGTGCCAAAAAGCTTTAGGTTAAAAAATATAAATTTCCGAGGCTAAGCTAGGCTAATTAATTCAATTTTGAGAAAACAGAGCAAAATATAACGAACCAATACTCAATCTCAGCTGATTTCTTTATTCCGGAGACAATGGTGAAGTCAGATTTTTTTTTAAATGCACATAAATGTGAGAAATCTGAAAAACGAGAGTTAGAGTTTTGAGAAAAAAAATATCAATCTTTTAACAAAATGCCCAAATCTAAAGAGAATCCTAAATGGCTACTAGATTTGACATCACAACTACAAAATAAGGAGAAAGCAAAACAATCTGAAGAAAATGTTGTTGTGTAATAAATTACCTAGGACTTGTGAATAAAGATGAAAGGAAAAGGCATCCTTTACAAACACAAAGCAATGGGAATTGGCATAAATTGTTTGTATAGAATGAAACAAATCAAAATTAAGTGCAAGAAAATCGGACCTCTTCTGTAGTGCACATTAAAAACACTAGGTATTAMTTTCATTTATTGAGAATATTTACAACTGTTGTCAAATTATAAGGTGGCTTGATTTTTCACATTGAGGAGTATGCTCATAGTTTATATTTGCCAACACACAAAATTGCAAGAGCACATACAATCGTACATTTGCAAACTCAAATATCCCTAAAGGTTTCTGCAAATTAGCTGTCAAATCACTTAGAAATTCTCTATTACAGGTAGTAGGAATACCCCTAGGCACACTCTTAGAGTTGATCTAGCAATCAACCACTTCAAGCCTAGATTCAGGTGCACATTGAACAGAAAAACAAAATTAATGCGATGGCTGAAAAATAATGGAAGGTGTCAATTTCTATGGGTTAAGGTACATCTGAACTCAGAAAACAATGTAAAAAAACTGGTAGCAAAGAGGGAAGACAGAAAGAGACATGAAAGAATATATAAGCCTAAAGTTTATAGTATCGTTCCCAAAGTGAAATAATCAATAATAAAGACCAGAAACAGAAACAAAACTCAAGAAAATTCAAAAGAAATTACAAGTAACCTTTTGTGTAAATTATCTGGGACTGAAATATGCACACTTGATGAATTCAAAATAGAACTCAAAAACGGGATGAGGAAGTTTCCATCAGAATCAAAAACTTCTTTGAGGTGTAAAATGCATTCCAAAAATTCTTCAAAGACATCCATTGGGATGTACTGTTGATGCAGACTCTCAGTACCTGAGAATGAAATCGATGGACAATACAATTAGCGCTATGCATTTAAAAATAACCTAGGTGGAATAAACTACATTCATAACATTCTTGAAAGCAAATGAAAATTAGAACTTGCCATTTTTCTGTGAGGATGTCTCCATGCCCTGGCAAAGATCATAAAGTGCTTGGATGCATTCTGTTGCCGCCCGCCGAACAGCCTGCATAAGTTGTTCCAGTTAGAAAAAAACTAAAGAATCAAGAATTTCAAAGATAAACACTAGCCAAAGACGAAAATTACTTTGCTAAGCTATGAATTGAATTTCCATCTTGTATTTCTAGTTATGCATGTTAATTGACTGAAACGTTTGCCATTTAGGTCCATATAAAAATATAATAGCTGTAGATGTTGTTTGACACTTCTCGGGAATAAAAGGCACTAACTTGAACAGCGCTACTTAACGCCACTAGAATACATGGTAAAGTCAGCTGCAACTGCATGGCATTGATGCCCTGCATTCCATTTCTTTCAGATGACTCTGCTCTTGGTAATGCCAAACAAAGTGATGTCAAAGCGTTCAGACTCTCCACCTGCACTTTAACAGGAACAGCTGATCCTGTGTGCACAAATATCCAACTAATTATTTAACTCAAGAAACAAGAAAGTAAATTTAAATGCAAATATAATGTCACCATGCTCCCTTTCAGAACATGCATGGCAGAGATAACAACAGAGTATAACTGCACAGATGCAAGATATCACAGTCACGTTTTCTAATGGAAGCAGAAACTTTAAAACAAATTATTCTGCCATTAAGAAAAGTGATTTGCCCGAGGAGAAATTTTACGTAGATGAGTCCTAAGCGTCCAATAATAGATATCTTAAATTCTGGATGCTAGAAAATAAATTTCATTTCATTTCATTTATATATTAACGTCCACTAGTGGCCAAGCTTGGCCAATGGGACTGTAAAGCATACAAAGAGGGTTAAGGGCAAAAGGGATGCAAAACCATCTCTGAGAAGATGAGAAGAGAAACACACTAAAATGCTAGAATGAAAAGGCAGAAAAAGACAAAAGGGAAGCAATAAGAGTAGTAATCAGCACCAGAGACCAACAATAAAATGGGCAAAGAACTGAGGAAACCCAATGAAAAAGACGGAGCCCCGCGACATTATAACGTAGCATCTTTCCTAATATTCAATGCCAGAAAGAAGTTGGGGATGACAGTCGAGCTGCAAGCTAAAAGGGGGACCCTGCACTGCATTGTCCAACTGGTCTTGTAGATGAATCATGAGCCATAGTAAAGGGACTCTTTCCGCCCGGAACTGTCTATAGGTTGGAAATTGGAGGTGATCAGCCTATAGCCACTACTGTGAGAAGATCGGGTCCTAAGATAATTCTAACACAGTACGAACATCTCACAAAGAAATAATGCCAGATAATGTTTCATGCTCATACTGTGCAAATGTCTTAAAAGAACCATATGAATCTCTGAACAGGCAATAATATCCTCCACTGATCTCTTAGTAGACAGGACCATCTCAAGATGAAGTAGACTTCCAACCCAGGTTCCTAGAGGCAAAATTTAAAAAGTGCTCTCTTCGAACGTGATTGGTGAGAACCAACTCAGACTTGCTGAAGGGACTCTGAGGAAACAAGGCAATTGCATTATGATATCTACAAAAGTGCAGAAGAGATCATCCTGAAACTGCATGTAAGAGAGGAAATAGCGTTGAAGCTTTGGAAAAAGAGGGACATTTAACTTCAGTTCATGTGGATTTGAGGTATGCTTTAAACATCTATGCTTGGATGCCTTAGTTTTTCTCTCTCTTAGTAAGGAAAGGGGCATTGATAGAAAACTTATTAGGTGGGAGAAACCTCTTGACACCTATATTTGTTTGCAGGAGAAGAGATGAAGCTCTAACACACAACAAAAGCCCAGTCCTCAAGAAAGCTACACAGAAGATTGAAAAGAAATATATGGATATATGTGTTGGCCTGAAAGAGAGATGGCCTTACAACAATCCTATAAAGTCTGGTCACAACACGAAAGATCATAGAAGTAAATAGGGGGTGGGAACCAAACTCTGCAAGAATAATAAACTGAGGAACCAATCTCTTTGTGTGCATATGCTTTCAAAGCATAGAAGTAAGAACACTCTCTATGCTGTTGCGGTTTAGAATCCAAATATAGGCAGCAAACTTCACAGCCAGAAAGAAGCGTTGGTATTACTAAGGAGTGAAAAAGATGGACTTTAGACCATATATCCTGATATTATAGCTGAAACATTGCCTTTCCAAAGCTATAAGTGATATGTAATCTTTGTGCAGTGAACCAAATGGTTCACTAATGGAGCCACCATAGTGATAGAACAAGGCACAAGAAACCACAAATGTCCGATATAAAATCGCATTTAATAAAGAATGATTGATGCAATCATGAGTGATATGCATCAAGAGACTGGCATATATAGGACTCAAGAGACGCACCATTCCAAGGTACACAACTATACCAAGAGACACACCATTCCAAGGTACACAACTATACCAAGAGACACATCCCTATAATGTAATTAATGGAATTAACATAATCATATTCATTACATGTCACCCTTCCTCGAGATGTTTCATCATGGAAGCAAGAACAAGGACCGAGTCCAAATATCACTTCGACAACAAGTCAACAACAGATCATGCTCTTGGTCTAGTACATGAAATCCTATGATTGCCATTACGATAGGCAATTGCATTCGCCAAGCAATCAGATGAATGTCATATATATGACGTGGATCTAAGAAATAGTGACAAGAAGATGACGCAACAAAACTAATGTAACATGGATCTCAATCTTGTGATTTAGTTGGCAACATACAGTCTCCAATGAAGGCTGTCTCAATTTTATGAGAATTGACATGGACATAGATGGAGTAACTGGGACTTCCTCCATACTCATTGATTTATCTTCTAATGTAATTGTTTGAACTTTATTTTTATCGTTTCTTTGATCCTTTGGGAATCGTCATTGATTTGAGAAGGGACCCAAACTTCATCAATGGATGCCATACTTATCAACATATCTTCAGAAATAATGGTTTGGACTTTAGTTTCAATGTCAACTTCATTGAATTTTTCTATTTGACAGATGGGTCGATCCCAATTCTTATTATTGATGTCATTTTTTATTTCCTTAAAACATCGGTTATGATTTACCTAGATGACTTGTAGTAATGCACATAAATATTTGAAAATTCCACTCTTTTGTTTTTGTCATGTTCCTCGATGTCTGGGAATGTTTTGAAAACATTCAAATCAAACATTGGCCAGTTTACCGACAATCCTTTAGTCTTTCTGTTGATCCATATAAGCCAATCATATGCACGACCTTATTAATACATTGAGACCATTGAAATGTGTCCCTTGTAATCCTTTGGCAAATACATATTCAAATATTTTTCAGTTTTTTAATGCAGGTTGTGTTGTCTTTTAATTTGGCCATCGAACTTTGATATTTAATCAATGACATTCTACTATTATATGTGACATGTTTACTTCCAATGATATCCTTGCAACTTTGAATGGTATCCTTGGCCATCTTTTAATGTTGCACACCCTTCTATTATAGAGAGAGAGAGATAGTAAGGAATTATATTATATACTTTATATATTCTAAGTATATAATATAATTACTCTTTGAAATACATGATATAAATATATATTATATATATTGCACATATATATTTTGATAAAGGAATAGTATATTTATTTTCTAATTTTTGTATTATTTTGTTCAGTTTGTCAACTTCTGTAAGATGTGATGCATTCACATAGAGGCAAAGGTCACACCAAGGTTCGAGGACCCACCCACACAATCTTCTTGGGTTGTCATGTCTAATCCTGGAATTTTTCACACCCTACCTATACAGTTGAATATGATAATCATAGGACTAACCAGACCCACTCACTCTTATCGAACAGCTGGTGTTGTTTTCTTATAAGGCTCAACCT
>JZKD02S1226492.1:0-10342 GCA_000966675.3 Picea glauca | reverse complement strand
AATATTATTGTCACATGTTTAAATTCCAAATTTAAACATGTGACTTTTAAGTTAACTTAAACTAGCCCTAACCCTAACCTAAATACTATATAAGAAACCCCCCCCCTACACCTTCAAGATATCTATCTTTCTCTTGTGCTAGCGTTGAGCCTCTCTCTAAGTCTGCGGCCTCCTTGTATTTCTGTGGGAGCGGCCCTATTGTATTGCTGTGGGAGCAGCCTTATTGTATTTCTGTGGGAGCGGCCCTATTGTATTGCTGTGGGAGCAGCCCTATTGCATTGTTGTGGGAGCGGCCTGTTTTGTTTTGCTGTGGGGCAGCCTCCTTGTGGTTGCTGTAGCAGTGGCCCCCCCTTCTTCTGCTGTGGATTGAGNCACATGTTTAAATTCCAAATTTAAACATGTGACTTTTAAGTTAACTTAAACTAGCCCTAACCCTAACCTAAATACTATATAAGAAACCCCCCCCCTACACCTTCAAGTCACCTATCTTTCTCTTGTGCTAGCGTTGAGCCTCTCTCTAAGTCTGCGGCCTCCTTGTATTTTTGTGGGAGCAGCCCTATTGTATTTCTATGGGTGCGGCCCTCTTATATTTCTGTGGGAGCAGCCCTATTGTATTTCTGTGGGAGCGGCCCTATTGTATTGCTGTGGGAGCAGCCTTATTGTATTGTTGTGGGAGCGGCCCTATTGTATTGCTGTGGGAGCGGCCCTATTGCATTGTTGTGGGAGCGGCCTGTTTTGTTTTGCTATGGGGCAGCCTCCTTGTGGTTGCTGTAGCAGTGGCCCCCCCCTCTTCTGCTGTGGATTGAGCTTCTAGCTGCGGCCTCCTCTAGTACAGATCCAGCCTCCTCTAGCATAGCAGTGTTCTCCCTTTATGACTAGTGCAGATCCGGCCTCCTCTTGTATGAGTAGCCTCAGTTCAGATCCGACCTTTGACTGTCGTTTGGGGTGTGTGGCCCATTGTGTGTTTGTTGCAGGTACCCTAGAGGCTACAGCCCTGTTATGTGCACAGAGTTTTGGTACCCCTCTCCTCTGTCTGCTGTGCAGCCCTCTTGCTAGGGTATTTTTCGTGGGGAATCATTTGCATAAGCATACCTAACAGTCCAGTTTTGTTCACTGCTGAAACAAGGGTTTATACACAGTCCAGTTTTCAAATCTAAGGCTCTTGGGTAAGGGTTTCACTGTGTGAGGATTTGGGTATTTGTTTACCTCTGTTGGGTTTGTGTTTTCTCCCTGTGGCCCTTGTGTTTGGTGGCAAGAAAGTTCCTTCAGTCTTTGGCATAGAGATCCACACTTGATCCATGAACTGAACCTTTGTCTGAGCATACAAACAGGATCTATACCTATTGTGTTTATTGTGCTATCTTCAGAGGTAGGTTGTTGTACCAGGTATGCTTCCTACTTATCTCCCTTTGATTTGGATCTGATCTGATTACAGAATTTTTTAATGTAGTAAGCATTGTATGAAATGATTAGGCAGAGTTTTAGATTTGAGATCTTTGTTTAATCATATAGATCTACTATTGTATTCAGATCTGTTCATTACTACCTTAGATCTGAGTTTATGTTAATATGTGATCAGAAGTTGTTGTTGTCCTTCATAGAACTACTTTCTATGTGTCCTATCTCTGATTGAGTAACAGATCTAATTGTTTTAATCATTGAAATTTAAAAGAGACTACTGTTCTGCAATTTTACCCTAAAACTAACAGGTCTAATATAAGTAAAGGTAAATTCCCCATTGAGAAATCATATCACAAGTGTGAGTTTGGAAATTTCAGCAAACACTTGTTCTTGGGACAAGTGTGCACCTCTCTTGGGCGCTAGTTTTCTAGGGTTTCTGAGCACCCTCTTGTGTGCTAGGTCTTTATGGTGGTGGAGGTCTTTCTCTTGAAGAATATAGCAAAGGATTGGTTGGGTTTTCTTCCCTTGTTGAGAAGGGTTTTCCAAGATACTTCTTGTGTACTTGTGCATGGTGTTTCTTCTTGTGATCTTCGTTGTTGCAACAAATTGTTTATGGTTTAAGTAAAATGCTAAAATGGAATGAACTTCATGCTTAAGCCTAGCTTATTGAAAAATCAACACTTCTTTGTCTATTCTGGACTGATATACACCATCACTGTGGGTGTATTTTGCTGCCCTCTAACAAAAATATTTGTTGCTTGCTAACTGATATATATGCAACCTGCTAACATTGATATATATGCAACCTGCTAACAGAGATATATACCGGCAATGATAAAACACTTGCTGCCTTTCACCCTCGCGTTGCATAACCTGTGTGAAGAATGAGGGTCGACCTCTGCTTATAAAGGAGTGGAGAGGTAGAGGGGAGAGGGCTCGAATTAGAAGTTTGATTGCATGCTTGTCATGACTGAGCTTTACACCTTAGTTCGAATTTAGAACTTGACTTTACACTTCAGTTACNAAGAAGGGAGAAATGGTTTCTAGGGTCTAAATGTGCTTGCACCCTAGAAATCCTTCTCCTCAAGATTCAAACCCTAAGGCCCTAATGTGCTAGCAGCCTAGCACCTTAGAGCTTGAATCCTACCTCTTGGTTTCAAGTAGGCCATCATCCAAGCCTAATTGCATTTTCTGTTATAAGACTCCATAACCCTTAAACGACACTGGTTTTAAAGCTCTCTCATGGTGAATTGGTCAACAAACACTCTCTTTAAACTCTCTTAAGCTCTCTACTAATTTTACTAACACTAACATTGGCAAACTTGCTAATAAACTTGTTGTTGTTATAAGAAGTTTGCTACAGCCATCTAAGTAACATTTATTGCTGCATACACTCATATGTTGGTGGCTTAACTTGCTCAGAAATCGCCTTAGACAATTGGATACTATTCTGGTGGATATATGATAAGTTTTCATAGTCAATTGTTGCATTTCTAAACCTTAATTATTGTTGTTGTTACAAATCATTTACTGTTGTTAAATCACTGTTTACTACTGCCCATTTATAACAGCCATTGCAACTTATATTGTCTAGTGTCTTTAAGAGGTATTAATTGCATGCTTGGGCTTGGAAGTAATCATATATATGCTATAAAGTGTTTTTGTTCCGAGCGGGTACTCAAACTTCACACCTCACATCTTCCTTGACCTAGACCTAATCTTTCGGTGATCAAGAGAGGGGGTGGCAGGCTTGGCTACTATACCTGCTACTCTGATCCCTTGACATCACCAAGGAGGCCTCCCTTGCAATGGACCTCTTCCATCACTAAAACGAGGGAATTTTTTCTGAGGTTGTTGAATTTTCATTAATTACGTTAACATTAGATTTACCATAGCAATTTAAACTTCTTTTGCATGTTTGTTTCTCCATAGGCGTTGTTGCACCATCGCCACCCAACCATAGCCACCTACTCGTGCCTCCCCCGAGCATAAGCATATACATCTTGGGGAACCCTTCTACACAAGAGGAGAAAACCTAGCAAACCTTCTTATAGAGAATATCCTTTCCAAGACAAAATAAGCAAGAACAAGCTCTATCCACTAGAGCAAACCACAAAGAAGATAACTCAGCAACATAGATGCAGCACACCCTAGCCAAAGCACTAGGGCGTCTAGCATCCACTAGCGCACCACCAACAGATAACCAACAATGCAGTTGCATCTCACTCTAGCCAGAGTGCTAGACTAGCTAACCTTCACCATGTGCATCACAAAAGACAAACCCTAGCAAGAGGTACGAGGAAACCCTAACTAAGATGCGCCCTACTTCATTCCTTCTACAGCTGCAGCTACAGCTCTCCACCAAACTTCCGCTATATCTCCATGAGAGAGTGTGCCAAATGAGGAAGGCGTCACTCTTATTTATACTAATCTGTCTAGCGACTTTTCTGGCAGGGCTGACCTGACTTTCTAGAAAATGTATTTTTTGTTTATCTTTTTCTTCTAGAGTCTGCTTTACTTCTGGAGCATTATAATTCTTCTTTATTATTTTCTGTGAGGCCGACTTCTCTTCTAGGATCTTCTTTGACTTCCAATGGTTTTCCTTTAACATCTTGGCAACTTCATCTATAAGAAAGGTTATTCCGGAAGTGAATACTTCCCATAGCTACCAGAAACATCAACAAAGTTTCCAGTGGTAGGATCTTCCATTGTTACGCAAGATTTGGGTACTTGTGGTGGGGCTTTGCACAAGTACAAATCTCGGGATAACAGGTCCAAGCATATTGAGATCAAGTATCACTTCATCCAAGACAGGATCCAAAAGGGAGAAGTTAAGCTTTAGTATATCTCCACAGAAGAGCAAGTTACAAACATTATGACCAACCCTTGGTTAAAGGGAAGTTTTTTTCTTCAGAGACAAACTTGGTGCAGTGCAAAATACCTTCCTCGCTAAGAGGGAGTGTTGAAGTTTGCAGCTCGGACATGTATTTTGAGACGAACAAAAATTCGCTCACACATAAATTATCTAAAATATCTGGAATATAAGGTAATCCATTTAGGATGAAATAATAATATATAAAATGTATAAGATAAGATAAGATTACAATGAGAATGAAGGCCTGTTTATATACCCTCGCAAGGGATGCCCTTTCATGAGCAGGCACATCTTTTGGATAAAACACATCTTTTCATTTATGATATATTTAATTATTATTTTATTTATACCTATTTCTATATATTTGTGTTCATAACATAGTCTTCCCCTTAAAAATGCTTTGTCCTCAAAGCATGATTAGAGAAAGACCTACCTCGTGTTCTAGCTCGAACTGTCTTCTCATGATCTTTTGTTTTTGTAGTAGCGATATTTGACGAGACAAAACAATATAATCTTCGAATTCTTGAAGTAATATGTTGCATCTTCTCGGGAGTGATCCATCCCAAATCTACTTTCTTAGAAACTTGTTTATATTTTGCTTGATCTTCTTGTTGGTTGTAACGATTCTTGTGATTTCGATGATGATAAGGAACCCACATTTCTTCTAGACCATTTTTGTCGAATCCCTCATTCGTTTTTTATGCTTCTCGTAATTCAATTGGATTGATGTTTGTTCCCTTCTCTGAGGTCTGGGAAGTATTTGGTATCTTCTTTATGGGATCAGTCATAGTTCCCTTGTCGACCATTGATCATGTACTGATGATTTTATGCGACATTTTTTGTTGCGACTCTTTTTCATCTTCTAGCTTCTTAATTTGTTCGAACAAGTCTTAATGATGACTTTCAAGGTGACAAATTTCATCATCTTTTTTGAATAATTTCTTCTCAAAATCTTGATTTTAACTTTTGATCACCTTGCTTTTTATTCTTTAATTTCTTGATTTGTGTCAAAAGATTGTTATTATGATTCTTGAGATGACAAATTTCTTCCTCTTTGTTAGCAACAACTTTGTCAAATTCTTTTCTTTGTACTATTATTTGATCATCCAGGTTGATCATCTTTGAAAATTTTTAAAATCTTCTAACGATGGATCTTTTGAATGTGACATCATTGTTATGTCTTGGAGCATAAATTGTTTATTTTTGTAATAAAATGTCAAAAACTTTTTTTCCACATTAAATATTAAAGTACCTAGCATTTCTAGCGAGGTTAAACCAAAAATTATACCAACATCATGTTCAGTCATTTATGTAACATCGAATTCGGATATGTATTTATAGCCTCAATTGTTACTTGTAGATTCTTAATTTGTGTCTTTCCAAAGTTCTTTTCGATTATATTTGACTCTAAGATTGATAATTGATTGGCAATATCAACACTAATGTAATTTTCCTTCTTGTAGGGACAAATCGCAATGTTAATATTTTTTCCTTGAACAATTCCTTTAACTTTTAATATATCAAATATAGGTGTGAAAAGTCCTTTATAGGTAAACCTTCCTTCATTTATGCTAAAATCCATTTCCTTTTTTTGGGTCGATATTTTATGATGATTAATTCCCCTTTTTATAGAATTAGAATTAAAATAAATAAACTTGGCCCCTTTATAAATTGAAAAGGAAACTTAAGGAACCTTTAATTACTCCTTGCTTCAAAATCGGCCCTTTTATACTTTCTTTTAATATATCTTCAATCATTTTTATAGACTGGTAAAATATTTTTATATTTCCCACCAGATACACTTTATTGCAATATAACTTTACAACAATATTTATTGCAATATAATATAAGGCCTATTAAGTTACTTGTGGGAATATTTCCCCACGTGAACAAAATATTATCCGTTTTATGAGCCCTTAACTTTTTTTTAAATTATCTTTATTTTTATTCTTTTAAATCAAAAGTCATTCATTGATTATTTTGGAGGGTCGCAACTATGGGTTGACCGATACGTCACCACCTTCAACGACACACGTATGGAATTCAAATGGCTGCCTCCTTCCTTAACAGCGGTTGGTAGTATTGGAATGGTTTTGTGCTGGTGATTTCAATGGCGACGTACAACAAAGTTCATGCAATCGTATGACGGTTGGAGGGGCGACGGTAAGTTTGGATGTACGGAGATTTTAATACAGTAAGTAGTATTCTCCTTCACGATTCTTGGTGTACATGTGTGGTATTGAATTCATTTTTTATAATCGACCCTTTGATAGGTAGGCACTCTCCAATGCATCACCTTCAGGTTGACTTCTTACCACCATAGCAATTCTATTCACTATGTTCCTGCAAGGTTTAGAGAGCGGCCAGACGCACATGCTTTGCTCACGGAGCCCTAATTATCTTTTATGAAGGCTTTTATATATTCGGTTTAGTATTTTTTTTTAATATATATATATTTTTAGAATTCTTGGCAGCGGAATTTCACGTTGCAGAGAAAGGTTTCTGGACTTTAATTTGTAGCAAAATCAACTTTTGTTTTCTTCAATGGAAATTGATTTTTTTATTTTATTTTTTTGTTTCTTATCAAATATGCAACGGAATTATTAACAGATATTCTTGAATAATGAATGGCCAAATTTTATATTTGTGTTTCTTATCGAATATGCAACGGAATTATTAACAGATATTCTTGAATAATGAATGGCCAAAGGCTGGATTTCTGGTCAAAGACCTTGGATCGATGAAACTCCGATAATTTTGAGCGTCGCTAAAAGCCGGATTGAGATGAAGCTCTGATACCAAATGAGACGAACAAAAGTTCGCTCACACATAAATTATCTAAAATATCTGGAATATAAGGTAATCCATCTAGGATGAAATAATAATACATAAAATGTATTAGAAATGAATGGATAGGATAAGATAAGATTACAATGAGAATTCTTGGTCCTTCATCTTTGTAAGGCTCATAGAATTCTAAATATACTTGTCCTACAATGAGAATTCTATGAGCCTTACAAAAGGATGAAGGACCAAGATTCCACATAAAGTCCACCTCTCCAGCTACACAATAACAAAAGAAACATTTCCTAATCTTTTCACAGGAAGCCTTTTTGCTGGTTGCTTTTCTCACTGTATCATGGATCGTAATTTAGAAGATGAATCATATTCAGATGCTGATGATCCAGCTGATGTGCTACCAATAAATAAATATATATATATAACATGTCCACCGTGTCCTATTTCAAAGGTCAACGTATCCCGGGTGGGATACTTATATCCATGTGTCCTATGTGTCCCATGTCCCAATGTTATGTGACTTAGCTTGTGTGTGTGTGAAGTTCCCGGATGTCCAAATATTGTGTACTTGCAGATTTGATTTTCAGCCTTTGCTATCTTCTTGATTGGGTGGATTCCAGCTCTTATTGTTCATACTGATCTGACCTATTATATAGCTGAAACTGTTAAGTAATTTAACACACACCTTGAAGACAAAAAGAGAAGATTTTCTGCTGTAATAAAGTTATTTCAGATCTATTGTATGCTTGAAAAGTGTGCCCTAAAGTGTGTACCCTGTTGGCATTGAAGTACATTTGCATTATATTTATTCTCTTGGACTGCCATGGGATTTGCGTTGAAGTAAAGTATTTGTTGTTGTAATTGAATACTACAGATCAGCCTTAAGGCTGAAAGTTCACAGGGATTAGATCTAGGAAACCTCAAGTAAATGAGGTGAAGTTTCAGATTTGCATTAATTGCCTTCGATCCAAAATTTCTAAACCACCTAACTCCTCAACTTGCACCATTTTGCTAGATAGAAGGTGCACCATCAAGGATCTATTCCTTCAGAGAGTGCAGACCATGACTTGAAAACAAATTCCACAGGGAACATAATATGCATTTGCTCATTTTTCATACAATGCACAGAGATAGAGTAGAAAAGAATCAGTCCACAGAGACATTGTTTGGATAGCTCGTAGCAGTAGGATTCAATAACTTGCATTTAGTTCATCTTGAGCTTATTTTCATAATCTATCAAGATTCAAGAGTTGATATCTATATTCCTAGTCTTGACTAACCAGGCTATGAGCCAGCGAGTCTAATTACTCAGATCTTATTAGTAGTTTTCAACACATATAAGAAAACAGAAGACCTTTAATACCTGGATGCCACCAACGAGTATCTCCAGAGAGGGATTTTTTATTAGATTCTCAATTGTCATTCCATGAGCTGTTCCAACTAGCTGGATTCCACGTTGAGCAATTGTACTAGCTGCCAAGGCTTCAAGCTCTGTTCCAATTTCATCAATTACAATGGTCTGAGGCATATGGTTCTCAACTGCTTCAATCATGACCTGCACACAGCCGTGTTTGGTTTAAACATAAAAATACCTCATTACTTAAATGTTAAAACTACAGTTTTGAAAATAAAAACGCAATGTGAAAGGTGAAGTAATATTTAACAACCAATACAACAAACAAATCCCTAACATTTCTGCATTCAAATACAAATAGTTTCAAGGAAGCAAGATACAAAACAGCTGAACCAATCAAGTCACATACAAGGATGACCATGTGTTTTGAGACATGAAATGATAATTTCTGTCAAGGTAATCAGATGAGGTAAGACCATGAAAGTAAGCAGGAAAACCTAAGGAATGTTCTTTTGATGCTTCATGCTACTGACTTAAAGACAGCAACCATTACAACGTATTGATACCTAGTATACAAGTGCAGTCGGTTGAAAAAGATCAAATGTGATTTCCATTCACGATTCTACAAATCCCACCATATGTCTTGCCCTTCTATCATGAATCTCAATGAAGTCGAAGAAATTGAATTTCCAGACTTTACTTCTAGTATTCTGTGTAAAAACAAACTTGCTGGAAGAACAAGAATTCCCTGCACCTTCACGATGAACAAGTTATGTAAACCTGAGTGACACGTGATTTTTGAGGCTGATAGATGACTCAAGCAGAAAGCCTACATGAAGTGGTGGGAAAAATATAAAATGCAATTCTTTGTGGAATACAGTGCATGGCCTACAATTAGCACCTATTGAAGGTCTCAAACCATCAGTTCACCTTTGCTTCAAGATGGCAATAATGCAGGGGAATAAAATATAAAGAAGGTAGAAAAGTTGTTTGAGGCATGCCAATAGACTTATAAGAGCACGAATCTCCTACATAATGTATTTTTACCATACAATGAAAGGTTCAAATAGTGTGAAGGCTCAACCTTCTGTCATAGTACCTATCGCTTCATTGAGACATAAAGTTTCAAAAGAAACAAAACGAAAATAATGAAAAAATACAAACAGGAAGTTGAGAGTTTAAGCTTGATGCCATAATACTGTTGAGATTTGGGTACCTTGGAAAGTGGTCCCTGTTATCCCCGATATCTAGGGATAACTAGGAGATCATGTCTCGAGGCCAACAGGTCCTAGACATGAAGTACCGAGAGCAGGATTGACCTGAGCATGGCCCTGGAGGGCCCATCCTTCTTCTTCTTTGCCAGACTTGTCCTGTCAGCAGCAGCAGCATCCATCACCATTGGCTTGGACTTGCATCGGAGAAGACTCCTGCCCCATGAGGTAATTGGTCCAAGGTATCATGGTATGTGTCATGTTTGATCATTATAACCTTCTTATATATGCATTAGGTTCCTTTCATTTCTGATAACTGCTTGGATCTTACACTAACCCACTTGACCATTGTTGGGGTGATTGACGGGGTTACTTAGCAAGCTTGTATTCATGGGTTTTGGTTAGCCACCAAAGGGGATTTGCAGAGCCATCGTCCGCTCCCACCATTCTATCATTTTACATCTCATCTCTCGCACATCTATCCCATTCCCCTAGTCCGACCATTAGGATGACCTCTTGAGGGTTACACTTTGTCTTGTGGGAAGAAGGGGCTAAAGGCCTAAGGGGTAAAAGCAGCTGGTAAAAGTTAAAAGCCATAGGAAATAAAACCTAGAGATGCTTCACCCAGGGATCCCCGAGAAGGCAATAAAAGGCCTCTCGATAAGAAACTAAAGGGACCCTAAGAAAAATAATAAAACAAGA
>JZKD02S1226481.1:0-12412 GCA_000966675.3 Picea glauca | reverse complement strand
TAGTAGAGTGCTTCAAATGGTATCATCTTCAATGATGCCTGATACCCATTATTGTAAGCGAATTCTACTAAATGTAGGTAGTCTTCCCATTTTGATGGTTTAGCCATCACATACATTCTCAGTATATCTTCTATCACCCTGATCACTCTTTTTGTTTGTCCATCACACTCAGGATGATAAGTTGTACTAAAGTTCAGATTCGTTCCAAATCCTTTGAACAATCCTTTCCAAAAATTGAAGGTGAATTTTGGGTCTTTGAAAGACACAATTTTTTTGGGAATTCTGTGCAATCATGCCACTTCCTTCATGAAAATATCGACAACTTATGTTGCCTTGTGCGTAGTTTTCAGTGGAATAAAATGGGCATATTTCATAATCTTGTCCACTACCACCATGATCGAATCATGTAGCTTGCCTGTACTAGGCAATCCTGTAATAAAATCCATTGTCACCACTTCCCACTTCCATTTAGGAATGGTTAAAGGTTGCAGCAACCCTGCTAGGTGTCTATTCTTAGCTTTCACTTTTTGACATTCCATACATCTAGCGATGTATTCGGCGGTCTCTTTCTTCATACCTGGCCAAACGTAATGGCTCTTGATCGCTGCCACAATTTTCTGATATCCAGGGTGCCCTACATAAGGAACATTATGCATCTCATGCAAAATTATACGTTTCAATTCCTCGACATTTTGTACAAAAATCATGTTCTTGTGCAACAGTATTCCATATATCGCCAACTTATAATCATCCACCTTCCGAAGTATCTTACCTATTGTAGCATTTCTACCAAATCTCTGTACTGGAGATATGCATTAGCAACCTCCAGAATTTTACTTTTAACATCATTTTGGTACATGCTAATGGTTGTAGCACGTATTTCATGCACCCTCCTAATGAGTGCATCAACCATTGTGGTCTATTCTTATATCAAACCTCTTTCCCATGAGGTAGTGTCTCCATTTCCTCAAGGCATGCACTATGGCTGCCAACTCCAAATCATGAGTGGCATAGTTTCTTTCATTATCCTTCAACTTCCTTGATTCGTAACATATGAAAAACACATTTTGACTGAGGACTCCTCCAAGTCCTTCCTTACATGCATCTATGCATACAATGAAATCTTCATTTGGGTCTGCAGTCCTTAATATTGGAGCACTTGTCAATAATTGTTTCAAGTGTTGGAAACTTCTCTCACAATCCAGTGTCCATTGAAACTTCATTCCCTTTCTTTGCAAGGAAGTGATTGGATGTGCAATCTTTGAGAAGCCTTCAATAAATCTTTTGTAGTAACCTCCAAGACCCATGAATGATCTCACCTCTGTCACATTCTTTGGTACTGACCATTCTCTAATGGCCTCTATCTTTTCAGGATCTAATGTTATACCATCTTTTGAAATGATATGCCCCAAATAATGAATCTATTTCTAATAAAATGAGCACTTGCTCAATTTGGAATATAACTAACATTCCCTTAATACTTGCAACACCATCCTCAAATGATGTTCATGGTCTTCCTCTAACTTGGAATATATAAGAATTTCGTCCAAAAAAACATTGACAAACTTGTCCAAATACTCTCGGAAAACACCGTTCATTAAGCACATGAAAACAACTGGTGCATTTGACAACCCAAATGGTGCCACTGTGAATTCATAATGACCATAACTTGTCCTGAAGGTGGTCTTGATAATATATTCTTCTTTAATTCTTAGTTGATGGTATCCTGATCTGAGATCTATTTTTGAAAATATCTTTGCATCCTTCAATTGATCAAAAAGATCATCGATCCTTGGTAGAGGATACTTGTGCTTTATAGTCACTTTATTCAACTATCTGAAATCAATACACAATCTTAATGTTCCATATTTATTTTTCACAAGAAAGACTGGGGCACCCGAAGGTGATACACTTGGGCATATATACCCCTTCTTCAGAAGTTCTTCAAGCTGCATTTGCAACTCCTTCAATTCTGGTGTACTCATTCTGTAAGGAGTCTTTGATATCGGCGCTACTCCAGGCATCAAATTTATAGAGAAATCGATTTCTCTCCTTAGGGGTAGTCCAGGTACCTCCTTGAATACATCTTCAAACTCTTTCAGGATTGCATAATCCTCCAAATTTGGCACCTTGGATTTACGTGTCTCTGCCAAATTAGCCCCAAATATTTGATATCCTCTTCTATATCATTTCTTCAGCTGCAATGCTAAAATTTCTCTAACGGTTACTACCATAGGAATTCCATGTACCTTCCTTAGTTTCCCTTCCTCATCCAGGCAAGTAAAAGCTTTGTTATGACAATCCATTAGAGCATGATGTTGTTCCAACCAATCCATCCCAATTAGATAGTCATAGGAACCTAAAGGCAAGATGTTTAAATCTGCCTTGGTGTTCAGTCCATTCATGTCTATAAGGCATGAATTAACCATCTCATTAACTTTTCTTCTGGCTTCTATAGCCAGTTGCACCAACCAGGATTTCCCATGCTTGCTTCTTGGCAATTGAAAACTTTCCACCGTCTTAGGGTCTATAGAACTATGACTAGCTCATGAATCAATTAAAATAGAAAGTGTTTGGTTGTTGATCATACCTTCCACTTCAATCATGTGGGATTGATACTCTTCTTGCTTGTTGTCTAGGGCTGCATAAATCCTTGGCACATATCTGCCTATGTCCTCTATTGTTTCATCTTGATGTACATTGTGAACAACCCTACCTTTTTCACCTCTGTGAGGACAATCTCTGAACCTATGGTCCCCTTTACAACCCCAACATTGCATAGGTGGTTGTCTTGGTCCTTGTCTCCCTGTTTCCATCACTATAGTTTCCTTATGCGTTTACTGTCATTGTGGATTATTTTTGAAGAATGGTGGCTTAGCTCCCTTCTTCCTCTGATCCATCTTCAAATTTAATATTCATGAATTCACATCACCACTTAACTTGCGGTCTGGATCGGTCGTATCACCGCACAGTTGAGGAGAATTCCCACAGAATGGAAGGGAGAAGTGGGTCAAGGCCGAACTAATGCGTACCCTGGAAAAACATCAGGATTCCCATCATCATATTAATGTAAGAAATTTGTTAACAGTGATCACCAAAAGAAGATAGAATAAATTGTAAATTAAATGATTAAATTATACAGAGGTTCTACACTACCATAATCATACAAACTGTAGGATTGATACACCATGCGACTTCACCCTTTCCCCTATAATATTTTATATTCTTTAAACGACCGACGATAATAAACAATGAGAGTCAACAGGGTTTCAGGGTGCCTAGAAACCCTGTCGACCAAGATAAGATGAAACCCTTTTTTTTTTTTTGAATAGTCAAGTATCGTGGGATGAATATGGGGTAAAACCTACCAAGAAAGTATTGTAAAGACTCGGTAGACTAATAATGCACAGTGAAAGCATCACCTTTCTTGGATGTGTTGAGCCACATCTAGGAAACCTTGTGAAGGTCTCTAACCTATATAAATAATAAAGGAAATACTACTTTAGTCTACAACAAATATTATAGTGGATGATCCAAAATGCCAAGACTCGTTACGAGGAGAACAGGGAAACATAAAGATTCAAAACAATAAAATACGATCTGTTCATACAGAGGACTTAGTAACGACCCGTAGAGAATGATTGTTTACACAGTGGAGAGTCGAACTCTAACCCTCGACGAAGAACCCTCGTAAGTTAAAATTAAACACTGAGTTATAGCTTTGGCCCATAATGTTATTCTACAAAAAATTCTCTGAGTTTAAAACACTTAGGGTTTGAGAAGAAAAGTCTTGATTTGCACTCAAGACGGAGGCCGAAAGGAAAAGAGAAATTATGGAACAATAGAAACCGTTTTTAATCGAATCCCATCGTCTTTATAGTAGCCTAAGTTCCTACTCAAGAACCTTTACAAAATAGGTAATAAGTAATTCTAGAAGTTTCAAACACTCGAAGAGACACAGATAGAACCTATGTATCCTTACTAGACAAGGTAACTATGTAGAACAAAGGAACGTAACTAGCATAAGTGAATTCTTACCTTTCAAAATCTCCAACCAAGTTCCTCTGCAGGCATTCCTGTCATCGATGCAAGTCCTCGTTTTATGATGGCTGACCATTTTGTTCGGCGAAGAATAACATAGGTTGTTTGGCTAAGATCTGTGTATACACAAAGCTAGGATTTGACAAAAAAAAACAATATTGGAAAAACCCCTAATGAACCGGGTAATGGACAGGTAAAGACTCTATGTCAAGGCCATGTGATTTGTTTGAGTTGGCAAGAATACAGTGGGAATGCAGGTCGAGCATCAACCCTAGGAGTACGCCACTACGTATCCATTTAATATCAAAGGTAGGGCTTTTAAAAACTTGACAGTATGCTCCTACCAACATACTTAATTCTCAGTTGTGGATAAGATTAAGTATAGACCAGTTAGGGTTAGAGTTTGTTTCCTTGGTAGTTCTAGTTATGTTCTAGCACTAACAGTATCCTGGTAACTATTTGAATATTATTAGTTAACAAGAAATTCTTAAGTAGTAACCATGCTCCTTGCGCTAGTCGCATTGTCCCGAAAGTTAACTTTTACACAAACATACACCACAAGGTTAATGTATAGTCATGGTGTTTTATTATATGATGGTATTTACGCAATAGGAAAAGAGTGTTATAGTTTACGAAGGGAGGGTAGACTTGATAGGTTCTACTAGTTATGTGTACCTCTACACATAACTAGATCTAGTTAGATATATCAAGATGAAAGTGAAACCTCTACACCAGGATGTTATGATTGAAATGATGAAGTTATGTCTGAAGATGCGATTGTTAGAAGTCCTCTTCTTGTTTTAAATTCAATAATAAGTTTAGCGACCTTATAATTTTTTTTATTGCAAATATCGGAAACATTACATCAAAACACTACCCATAGATGGCTATTGAATTATGTTAAATATCAGGTTGCTAGGAACATAAGGGGTTCCATTCTATGTTATTTTATTTGATTCCATAACAGAGTTGAACAAATGGAAATGGGAAATTAGAGAGAATGGCATAGGAGGTTAATGTTCTATAGCATTCTAATATGCCACAGGTCTTAGGTAACTCCAAAGAATGTGCCTTTTCCTTTGTACTTCCACCATTTCTGTACTAGAGAAAATAGAGCAGAGAAACCTCACCTTCTAGTTGGGTTTTTTGCCGTAAGGGTTTCCCAAAGAAAATATTTGTGTTATTTTGTGAATGGTGTGTGATTGTATTTTACTATTCTTTATTTTCGATATTTTATCTATTTTATGCATAAGCAGAAAATCAGTAACTAAATATTATGGAATTTAAATGAATTCAACCTTCATAGTGAATATTTCTACTTTATTTATCATATTTGTTGTGAAAAACTATTCTAGTGGAATATCCACAACAATTTACAATTCGTATTGGTATCAAAGCACGTTTTCTTGGGGTATTTGTTGAAAGTTGCAGGGATCTAGAAATTAGTTTAATAAGATTGTCAAAGAATCCTAGCCATGGCCAATGAGTCTTTTCATAACATCCGTCAAGGTACAACAGAAGAAAGAATTCATAGGTTGTAAGCACATGTCACCAATATTAACCGCAATATGAACCTCCTCATGGAAACTCTAGCTAGTAATCTCAGACTGTTTGAAGATGATGGAGGCTCTAACTCAGAGATCATATTGGAAGGGAAATTAGGGTATTAGTAAGACCTAGGAAAGGGGTCACATAAAGAAACTGATAAAGAGAAGGAGGGTTCAATTTTCATTAACCCGTCACAGTCCCATAAATCCATACCAAGGTGAGATTGAAGAATTAAAAATGAATCATTAGTTGCAACAAATAGAAGTTTATTTTAACATTCACCAAATAGATGAAGAGAAAAATATTTCATATGTTATATTGAAATTAGAGAGCCATGATTTAACTTGGTGGAAATCAATATGAAAACACTTAAGATGGAGGGTGATCCCGCAGTAACTAGGTGGGAGGACTTCAAAACCATCATCAAGTCCCAATTCTACTCTAGCAGGTATGTATAGGACCATTGTATGGAAACACTACTTTAGGAAGAGCCAGAGGCAGAGTGTACATGAGTACACAATCGAGTTCATAAATATGACCATCATATTGTGAATCTCTCCCAAGAACCCAAATGTACTCCTCAAGTATCTGGGGGGTTTACACAATCATCTACAAAAGAATTTTTTTATCTTCAACCCAAGGATAGTGGATGATGTGTGTGTACAAGAAAAACACCTAGAAAACATAGGCCAAGAAAAGGGGCAACCAAGTGGTTCTAAGAAGAAAGAACACCAGAGAGCTTCCAAGGAGGGGATGAAGAAGTGGAAAGAGTTAAAATATACTAATAAAATATCCATTACACATCAATTTAAAGATCCAATGACCATTGAAATCATTGCAACAATGATGGCCACATTGAATAAAAGTGATGGAAACTGCATCCATAGCTGAAATCGAAGAACTGCAAGAAGGATGGGAAGAAAAATAATCTTCTAGCCACAGATTCGAGCAATTAGGTTGAAAGTAGATATGATGTGGATGAAAATATTGTGTACACATATGTGTAGAAGGAGGTGAATTTGAGTATCCTTCATCACTGGGAAGATAAGGATATGAAAAAACTCTTACACATCAGGATTCATGTCAAGAAAAACAAGATATATGCGTTGTTTGACTCTCATTCATGGGATAATATCATAGAAACATATCTAGTTGGAAATATTGGATAGATGTTCGCTCTCATCCTAGAACATATCCATTAGGATGGGTAAACAAGGATAATGATATTAAGATAACGAAACAATGTAAGATTAAACTTTCTATAAGCGATGATTTTATTGATGAAGTATAATTGTACTTAGTACCATTGGATGTATGTGGAGTAGGTTTTGGAATCCCCTACATGTATATGAGGGATTCCATATTCATGTGGATATTTAACTAGTACCATCTCATCAATGAGAAGTAAACCTTTGTCATCAACAAGCATAACGAAACATAAAAAAAATCATTGGTAAGTGCGAGTAAATCTAATAAAGTGATCATTTCTAGCAAGAAATATGTTTTACTTTTCCTAAGGGAAAATCAGTCTCGTGAAGAGTCGTTAAAGTAAAGACATCCCTGGAAGGGTGTACTAAGGAGTAGAAAAATGAATTGGAGGAGTTGCTAAAGGAATATGGGGAGTTTTCTAGGAGCCTAAAGAGATACTTCCTAAGAGGGAAGTGGATCATGAAATCCAATTATTTATAGAATCCCCCTTGCCAAATATTGAGCTCTATAGACAACACATTCTAGAAGAAAATAAAGTAAAGAAGTAGTTGGAGAAGTTGTTGTAGCAATGTGTAATTCAACCAAGTACCTCACCTTGTGGGTCACCCATTATAATTGTTCCCAAGAAGGATGCAACTTGGAGAATGTGTATTGATTACATGGAATTGAACAAGATTGCACTAGATAATCAATACCCTCTTCCCAAGATTGATGATTTGTTGGACCAACTGCAACAAGCCAAGTACCTTAGTAACATGGATTTTAAATCAAGGTATCACCAGTTGTGAGTCAAATAATAAGATACCTATAATACTTCCTTCAATACAATACAATATTTGTATGATTGATTGGTTATTCCATTCAGTATATGCAACACACCAACTACATTTATGGGACTAATCAATGATATTCTAAGCCCTTATCTAGATTCATTTGTTATTGTCTATTTGGATGACATTGGTTTATAGTGCTACTTGGGAGGAGCATATTTCAAATCCTTTGTAGGTGTTGGAGACCTTGAAGAATCACCATCTACTTGAAAATAACAAGAAATTTTATTTTGCTCGACAATTTTTGGTGTATCTAGGTTATGTGATCAATGGAGGAGAGCTCAAGATAGATCTCTCCAAGATGAAGGCCATCACGAAATGGTCAATTCCTACAAATTGCATATAAGTTAGGAGATTTATTCGGGTAGAACATTACTTGCGAAAGTTCACAACTTCATTTTCAACAATAACTACACCACTCCATGCAATAATAGTGTGCAGTAAGAGTTTCTACTCAAAAAATATCACTAGAATTCCTTTGATGAGATGGAAATAAAGACCATTCTATCACCAATGTTCATGCTACCAAACTCGCAAAATCCATTTCAAGTGGAGATATATGCAAGTGGGTATGCCATGGGAGTAGTCCTCACACAAGGACTAAGGCATGTCTACTACATTTCTTAAGTATTTCATGGGGTGGTACTCAAATATCATACCCATGAGAATAACCTCTATGTCTTGGTACAGCTTGTCAAAAAGTGGAAGAATTATTTGACAAGAAAGAAGACAATAATCCACACACATCAAGATTTGGTCTAGTATTTGCAGGTTGAGAGTAAGTTACAACAAACAAAAAACTACAAACGAATGGGGTTCTTCTAGTGTTTTCATTTGGTCATAAACTATAATAAGGATAGTAGTAAAAAGTTTGAAGACATGCTTTCATGCCCACCCACATCCAATATTACATCTTTGGGAACTTTAATGCACATTGATCCATTTACCTGTGATGCATACAAAGAGGCATACACATAAAATGAGGATTTCAAGGAGGTGTTTCAACAACTACAAGACAAATTCATATAGAAGAAGGTGACACTAAGGATAACTATCAATTCCAAAATGGTTTAGTCTACAAGCTCTACAAGCTCCATGTCCATAAAGGTGAACATTTGTAGCTTATTAGAGAGGCTCACACCTCCAAGGTTATAGGATATTTTGGTGTTTGGAAGACAGTTTCTAGCTTACAGATGTATGTGTACTGGTCCATAATGAAAAAAAATGTAGCATGGTATATTAGAGGATGTATACTTTGTCGTAATAACAATCCCAGTAAGAGAAAGCAAGGTATATACCATCCCTTATATGTACCCACTCGACCTTGAGAATGTATTTCAATAGAATTTGCGGGAGGTTTACCAACAACCAGGAAGGGAAATGACTATATATTTGTGGTAGTTGACAGGTTCAAAAAAATGTGCATTCTCATGCCATGTAAAAATACCATCAAGGGACAGGAAGTGGCAAACTTGTTATTTGAATAGGTCTAGGTGAACTTTGGCATACCAAGGAGCATCATTTCAAAGAAGGACACAATATTTCTCAATTCCATCTAGACTACATTGTGGGAGAAGATGGATACTAATCTCAAGAGGTATACAACATTATATCTAGAGACAGATGGGAAGAAACAATTAGTCAACATGAATTTAGTGTATCTTTTGAGGGGTTACAATCATAAGCATATGAAGACCTAAGATGAAAATATGATCTATATACAACATTCTTATAATAGAGAAGCCCAMACTTCTAATGGTAATTCACCTTTTGAAAATTTCTTTGGATGTTTTCCACCTTCACCATAAGATGTTTTATATGGAYAACAAGGAGGAGTGGGGGAGGGCTTCAGAATAAATGCATGAAAATAATAATTTTTTTTAGAAGATTAGGCAGATCTCCATTTGCAAGTACAAAAGACACTAAATAAGTCACRGGAAAATYACAAGGCTAKAAATAACCRACACATAACAAAGAGAACATTCATAGTGGGAGACAGAGTATGTTTACAACTAAATAGGGAAATACTATAGGGTCCTAGTAAGAAGATCAAGGCTCTATGGTATGGTCCTTTTGAGGTATTGGAAAAGGTAGGAGATAATGCATACATGCATAGTCTACATTGATACATGCACATTTACTCAATAGTGAATGTGGATAATCTCAAACTCTATGAGCCCTCCATGTTGGATCAAGAGGAGGAGCACGTCCTAGCTTCCACAAAGGATTTAGCATCGGATGCTTAGGCAGAGTTGGGAGAGGAAACACTTTTTCAAAAGAGGTCCAAAAATACATGACAGGGGAAACATGACCTTTTTCATATTTGGGTTCAAAGGATAACTTCCATGCAAAGAAAAGTGGTACTCCAGGGAGAAGGTAGGGGGGAAATTTCCCCACCTCAGTTAGTAAATTTTTTTGGGACTCAAATCCTCCCAAAATGGATATTATGATTCAAATAGGATCATTATATTATTTTCAATCTATCTCAGTACTTTTTGGGTGGAAAAATTGTAGGAATCAACTTGTAGGGTCATTTTTGTTGATGGTCTGAATTTACAAATTTGCATCAAAAAAGGTCATCCGAAATATTCCAAAGGAATTATGTGGAATGAAACGACCCTTTTGATTATCCAAACCTTTCTATGGAGAAATATTCTATATTCTACACATTGAGGCCTTTACAACGGTGTTAGAATTGTCTCAATCAAAGTTTGTATGCAAAATTTATTCCTTCCACAAGTTGACCTACTATATTCATCACCATGGTGTGATTGGATGCCACATCAACCCCCATTACTTAAAAGTGTGAGGCTAGAAACATAGTTTATTTTCTAAGAACATTATAGAAGGTCCTAAACCTTTTCACAACTTAGAGTTGAGGAATACAAAACCCTACCCCTAGATAACTATCAAGCTATGTTAAATATTGGGCCACTAGAGAAGGGGTTCCATTCTATGTTATTTCATTTTATTTCATACTATAGCAGAACAACTAGGAGTGGGAAATTAGAGAGCATAACATAGGGTTTTGATGCTTTGTAGTATCCTAACATGACACATTTCTCATGTAACTCCAAAGAGAGTGTGTTCTCCTTTGTAATCGCATCATTTCCATACCAAAGAAAAGAGAGAAGAACATCCTCAGCTTCTAGCTAGGTTTTCTCCCATAAGGGTTTCCTAGAGCAACTCTTTGTGTTATTTTTTGTATCGTGTGGGATTGTATTTTATTTTTATCTATTTTTAGTCTTTTATCTATTTTGTGCATAAGCAAAAAGTCAATAACTAAATATTCTCAAATCTAAATGAATTTAACCTTCATAGTGTAGATTTGAGCTTTATTTATTAGATTTGTTGTGATGAATTGTTCCATTATAATATCCATGCCAATTTACACATCACCAATTGTACCTCCACAACATTGTACAAACACTATAATAAAATATGTGTAGCATTCCTTACTCAATATTTGTTTTTGTTATACAATTCTTTCACTTAAAAATAATTTTCCAAAACAAAAACTTTAACCTTCCTTACTAAATATCCATTTTTGTTATACAATCCTTTCACTTAGAAATTGTTTTCCAAAAGCAAAAATAATTTGGAAATCTTACAGATTAACATTTGTAATATTCACTTAGTCTTAAATGGATAATATGATTTGTGAGATAGTGGTGTTTAGAATGAATAATATTGTATGCGATTCTCTAGATGTTGTTTAGAATGGATAATATGGTATGTGATTCCCTAGATGTTATCGATGGTATATATTTTAGCAATATCCATTTATGTTATACAATTCTTTCACTTTGAAATAGTTTTCCAAAATCAAAACTATTTTGGAAATCTTCCACATTGATAGTTGCAATGTTCACTTAGTGTAGAATAGATAATATGGTTTGTAAGATATTCTTATTTAGAATGAATAATATGGCATGTGATTCTCCACATGGTATCGATGGTATACATTTTACCAAGAATAAACAAGCGTGCACACCCTTTATCGTTGGCTATATTGATGATATAAAAATGTTTAATACTACAATGCAATAGTTTTTTTTCGAGGTTAGGCCTTTAACTTATGTATTATATTTGGAGACTGGTCGATGTGATGGCCCTTTTACCGGGAGTGATCATATAAAAATCTTAATTAATATTAAAATGTAATAGATTTTTATCTTTTAAAATCATCCCTTTAGCTTATGTATTATACTTGAAGAGTGGTCAATGTGCAGCTTGAGTCGATATTGGAAGAGCTAAACATGGTTGTTGGGCTATGATTCACTGCCGAGAAAAGTTTGGTATTGATTTTTTTCCACAGAAAAATTTCACCATTATATTAGAGATATAATTTTGTTCTATGTTCAAGAGATTGCAAAGCGAGGATAACAAGTACTCGAAAAGAAATGAAATGAATGGGTGATCCAAGCTAAACAATTTACAGGCTGAATCTAACTGCCTAAAATACAAGGATTACCCAATAGCAGAAATATATAGGAGAAAGATAATTGAGCTGAGAAGTAATCTTTTTGTCAAAATGTCTGTTCGGATCTCTGATATGTTGTGGTTGTCACTTATCCTAAAAAAGATTTATAACATGTGTGTATCCCTCGTGCCTGTCCATCGATAGATTGAAGGTGATGGAGCCAAATTTTTTCTTGAGTTCCCCCTTGGAGAGAGAATTAGCTTCTTTATTGTTTTCACGATAGAGATGGTTGATAGTGAGCTTGGTGAAGGTAGTTTGGAGTTGTCTGATCCTGTCCTTCCAGCCCAGGAGAGTGATGAAT
>JZKD02S1226470.1:0-12412 GCA_000966675.3 Picea glauca | reverse complement strand
TATATATATATATATATATATATATATATATATATATATATATATATATATATTTATCTATATATGTGCTTAAAAATAATTTTGTAAGAATCAGATACGATGAAGACGTCGAGCACAGTTGCAATGAGAAGAAAAAAATATTAATTCACAAACTACATATGCAAATCTCCATAGTTAAATTTTGTAGAGGTTTTGCTTTGGAGAGGCAAAAATAGAGGTCACTCTTCGGTGCCTCTCATAATTTAGCGCATGGACTCGATCCTCTGCCACTTCCTCAATGGTCTGCTTTGCATCTCCTCCTTTGCGGGCTGCTCAAATTTCTCTAAGACACCGTCCTCGTCATTCTTGTAGCCATAATATGAACTAGCATCAAATCTCTTGTAAATCACATACCTACACCTCTTCTTCTTTTCCTCAAGGGGGCTTATCGAATAAATATTTGAGGATGGGGAGAAATTTTGTAGCCCCAAAGTATCTGTAATCGGGGCCCTTACTAGTGGAATCCAACACATCAACTTTGTTCTCTTCCAAGTATGTCATCTTGGCCCCTATTTTGGCATAATTAGCACTGTCAAGCTCTACGATCAAAGCTTCCCAGTGCCCCTTTTCCCCATTCAACAAGAAAGGACCTAGGTGGGTGTCTTAATTATAACACCATGTCAACCTCAAGAATGAGGTAATATCCATATCATATATTTAATATTAGTTAAGAAGAACATTAAGACAACAACTGATGATCCATAAGCTTCGTTAGCATGTCTTATCGCTAAATACTAAGCATTTATTTGTCCCTCGGCCTGATCCTCCATGAGATCCTCACCCATGTACATAATAAGAAGCTCATGTTTCTTCTTCTCCACAACCATGCACTCGATCGCTTTCTCACCCAGAAGGGGAACATGGGCAACAAAATCTCGCTCTATCTGTTGTTGGTTTACCTTATCATGCTCTCCCATTTCTTCCGCCACATCCTTATATACCTCGAATAGGACCGACTTAATGGAAAATACCTCCTCACCATTGATAATCAACCTGACCTCCCTCTAGATAGACTCAATCTTTTGCCACTCCCTCTGTGCATTGGCCCACATCTCCTTCTCCGTAGGTTGCTCAACTTTCTCTAAGATATCGTTCTCGTCATCCCTGTCGCCATAATAATTGGCGTCAATTCGCTTGTAAATCACATACCTAGACCTTTTATTCTTCGCCTTGGGGGGCTTATTGATTAACATTTTGACGTCGGGGAGGAATTTCACAGCCCCACTTGTACAATTAGTTGCTGGAAGATTGTAACATGGCATCTTCCAGCAATCAATTGTACAAGTGCGACTAGAAAATCCCTCCCTAGAGTCAAATAACTATTCGATAAGCCTATTGATTTTCAGAATGGTCACAATCCCCAAAGCAACCTCACAAGGATAAAATCACCCAACGTTTTTATAGAAGTGGTACTCCTCTGTAATTGTCCAAAAAATGTAGTTTGATGTTCTTGGATTGGACTGCCAAATGGGAGAATGCTAGATAAAAAACCCCAAATATTTACTGCTTTAATTTGTATATGAAATGGTTCTTGATAACCAGATTGCTCTTTGATTACAACATTTGCTTGGAAATGGACCAAGTATTCCGTTTACAAAAATATAATGAAGGGCTTCAAAATCAAAATAATTATGTGTTCAGCTTCATTATTACAACCCTTTGAGATACATGCAAACATAAGATGCAACTGTATCTTCTCACAAGAAAAAGAATGAAATGGTGTTGATCATTTCAGAGAACTTTAAATGCGTATGTTATCCAATCTAAGGAACTAAGCCCTCATTTTTTGGCAAAAAATGTTGATTGTGTCAATTACATAGTTAATCGTACTCCCAGTAAGAATTTAAAATTAACACAAGAAGCATGGAATAATGATAAACCATATGTAATCCATTTCGGTGTGTTTAGCAGTGAACGATGGGCACATATTCCTAATGAAAAGAGGAAATCCTTACAACCTAAAAGTGAGAAGTGCATTTTTTTGGTTATTTAGAGGATGTAAAATGTTATCAACTTCTTGTCCCCAATACTAACAAAAGTCATTATTAGGAGAGATGTTAAGGTTGATTAAGGTATTTCAACCTATGTCTCTTATTCAATGTACATTCCATCTTCAACACATATGCCATTTTTGGCTTGTGAGCGATCTTCCATGCATGTATTGTCACTTTTTTACTTCTTCTTCTTTGTCTTCTTCTATTGCTTCTACTTTGGATCATTGTTCCTCTTTGAATGATGATAGTAAGGATGAAAACCCAACTCTTCCATCTCCACCACCTATTGATGAGTTTATTGAACCTGAACTTGCACCAACGCCTAAAACCCCTCGATGGGGTTCATACAACAATGAAAGTAGCGAGTGATCTAGTCGATGGATCCTTTAGATAGAAGTAACACACATTCATAGTTCCAATGATACTCTTATATTTTGGATCAAGTTTCAGAGACTTGGGATCCAAAAACATTTCAATAAGCCTCTGGGAAACTAGTTGAATGGGATGCATCAATAATGAGAAATTTGGTTTCTTAATGGAAAATGATACTTGGGATCTAATCATTTTCTAAAAGGAAGAAAACTTGTTAGTTGTAAATAGGTTTACAAGACTAAGTATGCAACAAATGGTAGTGTTAATAGAGACAAGACCCTGTGAATCGCCAAATAATTTTCATAGGTAAAATGCATTGACTACAGTGAAACCTTTGCCCCTATTGCTAAAATGAATTACACTCATCTTGTTCGCTCTTGCAACATCATATCAATGGGAGGTCTATCAAGTGGATGTCAATTTTGTATTTTTTCATGGTGATATGCAAGAAGAAATTTATATGGAACAACATCTCGAGTTTGTTAAGAATGACACTAGTGGTGTCCACAACCTCAAGAGATCCTTCTATGGCCTCAAACAAGCTCCCTTTACTCAATATGAAAAAATGGATCAATTCCTTCTTAACTTACATGTTTTTAGATGTGACGAATGTCTATACCAAGAGAGTAGGTGACAATATTCTCATACTTGTACGTTATGTTGATGTCCTTATACTCTCTAGTACAGACCCCAAACTTAGGATCCTTGAATTATTTTTTGGTCTCCAAATTTTGCAAACCAAGGAAGGAATTATTTTCCCAACCTAAATATGTAGAGTGGCCTTCATCGTTTTCACATGGATGATTGTAAGCCAACCCCATCTCCCTTCTAGTCTAGAGTTAAACTCACTTCCCCTTGCACCTCACCCAAAGTGGATGCCACTTTGCATAAATCATTAATTAATAACGGTTTGTATTGAAGTCATACTCGTAGTGACATTTCCTTTGATGTTGGTATCATTGCACAATATTGTTAGATTAATGTTAACTCACCTAAAGAGTAATTAAGTTTACTTTGATTTGGTCATTATTGGGTTTATTCGTATATAGTTTATAAGTCCATGGTATTGGGTGACCTATAATATTTACACATTGATGTGATGAAGCCATAAATATATATCTTTGTAATTGGTTTTCCATAATAAAAGGTTTCCAAGGTAAAAATCAATATTTTTTCTTTGTAATGTAATTGCTTTATGTTTTTGGTGCTTCTCTCATGTTGTTCAATTTTATATATGGAAGTTTACACATTAGAGTCGGGTAAGCTTTGGACTCTCTAATGAGAGTAGAGTTTTCTCAAGTAGTTTGACGATGGATTCTCTTTGGGTTGCATGGGAAGCCAAACCATGGGAGAGGTTGCATTCTACACGGTGTATGGGATAGATTTCATGGATTGTATAGAGAAATGTAGAGATCTATGTGAGTTGCCAAGCGATCTTAGGAGGAGTAGTCTTGTCAAAGGTGATCAATCTGGTTGAGAAGCTAAGCGATCCATGTAAGATCCTTGCAAGCAATATGTTCGGGGAAGAAATTCAATGGGATTGTTGCTTGTGATCCAGTGGAAACACGTGTGGAGTATTTCTAGAGTGAAAGTCTTGGAGAGTGCTTGGAATTAAAGCCAATACCAAAAAGTGTATCTCATAGAATTAGGTTGAACATGGCGAAGAGAACATTGTTGATATTCTAGGACATCTTGACGAAAAATGTTATGGCAGGTCCTAGTGAACACAGAGCTGTAGAGGGAGGGAGCGACATTGGAGGAGCAGCGAGCGATGATGTGCGAATGCATGGAGGGAATCCCAAGGGAGAGGAAGAACTCGATGGTGATAAAAGCGTTGATGCTGGTAATAATAATGGTTGGAAGCCTTTGTGTTGGTTATTTAATACAGAAGAACCATTGGAAGAAATGCAGTGTGAATCCTGACGTTGCATTATTGAAGAGGAGTGGTGCGTGGTGATAACCAACTAGTTAACAAGCGTGCGTAGCAAATCCTGGATTTTCTTGTATTAGGGTTTATATCCAATGGATGCATGTTGCTACCGTAGCTTGAGTGATTATATCTGGTGTATTTTTATGGCTTGATGTATGGTGGTTGGTCGATGAAGTGCGTGCAGGAGCGCACCTAATATTGTCCATGAGTGAACTGCTTCCTATAGTGAGAGGTGGTGCATGGCCACAAAATGCACTAATGGTAACAATTTGTTTTTCTTTTCGGGCTATTGTATGGTGTAAAGTGATAACTGCACTTTAAGAAAAAACAAACCAAATAGAACCAAATAGTTTTGAGTTGGATGCCATCCTTTTACCATTACTTTTGTACAGAAAAAACATTTTTGTAAACAGTGTGTTATCGCACAAATTTGTAAACGGAGTGTTATCACGCAAATTGTAGGTTGGAAAAAGCCCATCCGAATCTACAAGATGGCAAGAACTATGGGAGAGTCTACCCACTGTCACCTTAGATAAACCCCCTCCTCGCTTTAGTGAAGGAGAAATCCTACACAAGGGGGGAATCACGGGTGACCCTAGGGGGAAATGAGATGGAAAGTGAAGTTATGGAAGATGATGCCCCTATAGGTCAAACTACTAAGTGGAATGTGGCTTAGGAACGAGTCTCAGATATAGTCAATGGTTTCCAAGTGCTTGAGTACTTGCGGAAGATAGTTGTACTTTCTCGAGACACAAGAGAAGACAAGTATACAAGCCAAAATATCCAATGGACAAGCAAGTGAACCTTGTTGTCCTATATAGCAGGAGTAAACAATGATATAAATCAGAAAGTAAATGATAATCAAAGTTGCTAAATAATTCACTAAAAATCTAGCTAAAGATGCAAGAGATAAGCTAGCAATGACTAGTATAACTCAAGTGAGATAAGACAACACTAGCAACAATATAGGGTTGTTAAAAGATGTTATTGCAGAGATATTATGACATCATTATGGATGTAGAAAAATATTGCTACAGAAGAAAATTCTAACCACCAAAAATTACAAGTAAACCACTCAAAAGACGCACAATGTCAAGTAGATTATTATGGAAGCTTTATATCAAATTTTGACGGTTGAAAAGAGAGCAAAAGAAAAGTCTGAGAGCAATTTGTTGCAGCCCTAATGGTTGTATCTTTAATGTTATAACATAAATAAGATATCATTGGCTAAAGAGGACACCCTAGTGGCTCAGGCAAGCTAGTACACCATAGAATTGATTCCACTTCGAGCAATTTGAAAATCTCATAAAATCACGTTACCCAATGCAAGCAATTTATTTATCCAATGCAACTTTCAAATTAGTGCTTTTAATATATTGGGTAAATGGAGTCTTGGATGTGAGAGTTAGACCCACAATATCCCTAAGGGTGTAAGTCGTTTTACTCTATAGGGAAGACAAATCAAACTAAGGTAAATCTAGGAGGGTGTACACCCTTCTACTCCTCCTAACAACCTTGCCAAAAATGATTTATCAACCAACAAATGAGATGAAATTTGGTGGAGGGTGTATGCACTTATACTCCTCCTAGGGCTTCAAACAAGAATAACATGGAACAAGAAGAAAATACCAATTATTGCAAAAATCTCCTTACCAATTCCACAAGATGCAAGATCAAACCCTAGTTTACCAAACCATATCCATCCATAAGCAAGAGAAAAAGTCTCCAAGAGGTGCAAACCACCTTAGCTCCACAATATACCAAGAGAAATCACCAAAACACATTTGCACAAGAGAGAGTATCCAAATTGCCCAAAGAGGGCATAAATTTCATCCAAGTATTCTTCTCACAATGGAAGAGTTATGTTTCAAAATGAAATGATATTGTCCTCTATTTATACAAGATCCTAAAATGATTATTTTCCACAAAATAAGGGAGACATTTCCCTTTATTTTTCCTCTTTACAAAATTTAAATTTAACTTGCACATAAGAAAACCCTAAAACATGATGTCATCCCCTTGAGGGGTGACGTTTTGGCACATGTAGGAAGTCATCGGGGTTGGAGAAGGTAGCACTAGGCCTCCAAAGGCCACGTGTCTTCAAATCAAGAGTCTCCTCCTCACTGCAAGGGGTCTTCCTTCAAAATGTGCCAAATGTCCATCTTCACCACCAAAAACCTATCCCAAGGGTGACGTCAAGCCCTCTAAATGTGATGTTTTGGCCTCCAAAAAAAAATCATTGGGTTTGGAGGGGCTAGGTGAGGTCCTCCATGGTGTCTTCTTTTGCCTCCAAAGGAAACATTCATATTCCTTCTTTCCCCAAGGCGTGGGTCATGGCATCCAACCTATGGGCTTCTTGCCCCAATGAAGGCCCAAGCTAGGCTTGTTCCTCCAAAACGTCCATAAACAAGGTCCTGCAAAGACAAACAAGTGTGCCCTCCAAGGATCTCAAGTCAAAGAATCATTGCAAGTAAAATCATATTTAATATAAGATACATATAAGCATGCACATCAAAAACTACCTCGTCAAATTAAACAAGTGCTCAAAGATCCTATGCAATTTGCCAAGTTTAGGTATGGGAGGGTTGACATAGTGACCTATTGGGTGAATCATTCCTCAAGTCAAGGAGTGTTTCCTAGGTGGACCCATCTCTAATCCATGTGGAGAAGATGAAGTGGATGGGGGCAAGACTTTTGGGAATGGGGTTCATGACATACAAGGGATCGTAGTGTCTCGTTTATGGGTGTCTTTGTAGAGGGTGTGTTTCACCTTCATTTTCAATGCATCCTTTTTCCAAACCCATTTATTGTCATTAATTAATTAAAGTCCAAAACAATTGGGTAATATAATACATGGAAAGAAAATAGTACCACAAAGTCACTTGAAGCTAGAGGTACATAGAGTGCCATGTGCATGTAAAGAAAGGGACTCTGCACGAGTGTACACACCTCAACAAGTGCGACATCTATATAATGTGGTTTTGCTTTTGCAGGTCTTTGATTTTTTTAGGAGAAACATTTCATTGTTCTCAAGACCTCTTTGGGCGAGCATCTGGAAGGTTATGATTTGGTTTTTATCTTTTTCCAGCTACATTCCCCATTCCCCTCTGGGCTTTCAGCCCCTTCTTCCCATGAAATGAGGGACATCCCCTTCTTGGGTCAGTACACCTAAAAATCCCAAAAGATAAGGAGGCAAGGGGATGAAGTGTGAAAAATGGTAAGTATGATATGAAATGGCACAATGGCTTGTCAAAGATACCTCCCAATAGCAAACCCATCCCTAAGGGTGACCCCTTACTAGGGTGCAATGTCAACCACCAAGGTGAAACATGGAAAAGACCATCATTTCCAAGCAGATGTTACATAATCAAAATTAGCTTTAAATGCAACATACTCAAATGCCTCAAATATTAAAATGACACTTACCACAATACCTAACTTGTACCTCTTGGAGCAAGACTCATCGTCTTCCAGAAACAAGTTGATGTGGTGGATGTCATTGTCATGATCTGGGATGCATGGTGGTGAAGTGATTCCATGTTTGTGCATGTGGATGTTGTTAGCCATATGTCTCTCGGTACTACATGTCTGCAACATGAGGGCCTCAAGACATCATCTCCTTAGCTAACCCTCAGAAATGGGGATAACACAGTGCAATGGTGAGTGAGGTTGATTCACATGCAAATAGTGCACAAATTCAAACAATGGGCAATGTGAAAAGGGATTGTGAGGATTGTAAGTCAAGGATCGGTTGCAACACACAGGTCAACAAAAATGGAAGACATGAGAAATCACATGTAAATGGGCATACTGCTGTAAAACCTTATTTCATATACATATTCTTGGTTTGATAATTCATTAGTGTGAAGTTTAGAGATAGTCATGTTGTAATTATATTCCTGATTAATAAATTTTGGAGGGTTATGTGTTTATCCCAAGTCAATTTTAAAGGGAAGAATGTTAGGTTAATGTTAAATCAATGATAATTAAGTAAACCTTGATTTAGTCTTTAATAAGTTTATTGTAGGTAGTTTATGGACCTATGGTATTTGATGTGATGAAGCCTATTTAAAAGCTTAGTGTTATCCATTGTTAGATGCCTTAAGTGGTTGGTGTTGGTCAGGTTGGCCATGGTTGACACAGATATGGTTGACACAGATTGAGTAAGGGATTAATTAAGATATATCCTTGTAGTTAGTTCTCCCAATAAAGGGTTTCCAAGGTAAAATCCTAGTGTTTTTATCTTTGTCATGTAATTTCTTTATGTTTTGTATGTTTCTCTCATGGTGATCGATTTTACAAATATATGAATGAACCTCGCAAAAACCATTAGAAAGCAACAAAGAGAATACTTTGATATATTCAAGGTACAATTAAGTTTAATATTCAATAGAGTTCAAGGGGATATCCTATGTTGGTTGGTTTTACAGAGTCCCACTCAAGGACCCTAATAATATAAAGTCTGCTACGATATATGTTTTCAACCTTCATCCCAGATGTATCACTTGGGCTTGCAAGAAACAAAATGCCCTTACTCTTTCTTTAGAGAAAACATAATATCAAGTGGTGAACCACTCTATGGTGCGATAGTTGGGGTGGCATTCAACTCGCCAATAAACCAATTCAACATTAGCATACTGAACAAATTGAATTACACATGCATGTTGTTTAGAAACTTCTTTATGGTCGGATCCTTGAAAAGCTCTATTGCCACACACATGATCAAGTTGTTGAGATTTTCATGAAACCCTTGACAAAAACCAAGTTTTTAAAGCTTCAATCTATGTTAAGAGTTCATGAAGTGATCATTAAGTGGAGACGAGGTTTAATGCATCCTTAATCCTATCCCAAGTTGTTCTTAAGACAGGATGCTAAGATATTTTGACACTAGAGAGATAGCTTAAGATTGAACTTAGTTTAATGTTCATTTAGGTGAAAAGTGTTTTTATTATGTTCTTTTAGTGCACTTTTGTACTTTATTAATATGACCATCATGATCATATCATATACATGAATGATCTAGCAATTCAACATCTATTCAATATTAACAACACTTTATTCATGATTTAACAACCAATTGGTCCATGATCTCTATTTAAAGAGCATGGAAGATCATTTGTTGATGATCGATCTAACAATTCAACATCTCTTCAATATTAACAACACTTGATTCATGATTTAACAACCAATTGGTCAATGATCTCTATTTAAAGAGCATGGAAGATCATGTGTTGATGATCGATGTGAGAGATGTGCATGCAAATTTATTGTTATTTGCATTAATAAGTTGTCTTTAATGTCATGTAATGTTTCTCTTTTTTAGGGTTTTAACCACATAAACCCTACTATCCTAATTTGTGTGAGTGAATGACTTAGGTGTTCAACATGTGTGAAAATACCATAATTTTTTAATGTTCTTTATACAATATGATGTCTCAATGATCCATCTCATCATTTTCTCTAATAAATTGATATATGCCCCTATACTGAGTATGTTTTGAGATATTCATTCTTAAAAATCATATATATCTACACATACGATATGTTAAGAGTTCACGGGGTACAAGGTTTGTGTCCTTCCTTCTATTTTGTTACTTTTTTCAATCCTTCAAGCCTATCCTAAGTTGTTCTTAACGAGAGATGTTAAAATATTTTGACACTAGGGAGCTAGTTTAAGTTTGAACTTAGTCTAATGTGTTTTTTTAAGTAAAGTGTGTTTTTATTATGTTTCTTTAATGCACTTTTGTTCTTTATTAATGTGACCATTGTGGTCATGTCATATACATAAGTGATCTAGTTGTTCAACATCACCTCAATATTAACAACACTTAATTTATGACTAACCCTTGATTGGTCCATGATCTCTACTTAAAGTGCATGGAGGATCATTTGTTGATGATTGATGTGAGAGATGTGAAGGTAAATTATTTTATCTANATGAAACATAATGTTTTAAGTGTGAGTCAAATGTGTGACCAAGGTCATAAATTTACTTTTGATTCACAAAAGTGTGAGATAAGAAAATAAGGTTCAGGAAAATTGGTTACTATAGCTGGAAGAACTTCAAGAAACATGTATGTGTTAAGCGAAATTGGAAATGAAAAGTATTGTCTAGGAAAGGAAGATGAAAGTTGGATATGGCATAGAAGAATGGGTCACATGAATTTTGATAACCTTGTCAAAGTCAGCAAAAGAGAGGCAGTCAGAGAAATGCCCCAGATCATGAAAACAACCAACACTTTATGCAAGCATTTCCAACAAGGAAAGCAAAGAAAGACCAGGTTCAAATCAAAGGAATATTCAACAACAAAACCACTGGAAATTGTGCATATTGATCTAGTTGGACCAACTACAACAAAAGTATTTAAAGGTGAGAGATACTTTATGTTATTAGTTGATGGTTATACAAGAATGACTGTAGTTTGCTTTCTCAAGAACAAATCAGAAGCTTTTGAAAATTTCAAGATCTACAAGGAAATGGTTGAAATGAGATGGATTCAAGAATCAAATGCTTAAGACCGGATAATGGAGAAGAATTCACCTCAAAGGAATTTATGTACTACTACAACAATCATGGAATAAAAAGGCAATTCTCCATCACTAGGACACCTAAATATAATGGAGTTGTTGAAAGAAAGAACAGGACAGTACAAGAAATGGTTCAAAAAATGATAATGGATTCAAAGTTGACATATATTTTTTGGACACAGGAAGTGCATACAAAATTTCACATTCAAAATAGAGTAATGCTCAGAAACAACACTGATAAAAATCCCTACGATATATGGAAAGGAAGACTATCAAATGTGAAGCACTTCATAGTTTTTGGAAGCAAATGATACATCAAAAGAGAAGATGGAAAAATGTGAAAGTTTGACTCTCATGTGGACAAAGGAATACTTGTTGGTTACTCAAGTACAAGGAAAGAATACAAGTGTTACAACCTGATATTAAACAAAGTTGTGGAAAGCATCAACGTAACAATTAATGAAACAGGTAGACCAAAATCAAAGGAAGAAGAAAACAAATCAATGAAACAACTTTTGAAGAAAAAGATGAAAAAAAAGAAGAAGAGGAAGATGAAGATGAAGAGAATCCAACAGAAGTAGAAGAGCAAGTTCAACAAGTATATCCAAATACACCTAGCAAATGAATACAGAAGAATCATCCTTCAGATCAGATTATTGGAAACAAAGATGCAAGAGTTGAGACTAGAAGAAAAATCCGTTCACTAGAACAAACACACNTGCAGTTTGCTTTCTCAAGAACAAATCAGAAGCTTTTGAAAATTTCAAGATCTACAAGGAAATGGTTGAAATGAGATGGATTCAAGAATCAAATGCTTAAGATCGGATAATGGAGAAGAATTCACCTCAAAGGAATTTATGTACTACTACAACAATCATGGAATAAAAAGGCAATTCTCCATCACTAGGACACCTAAATATAATGGAGTTGTTGAAGGAAAGAACAGGACAGTACAAGAAATGGTTCGAAAAATGATAATGGATTCAAAGTTGACATATATTTTTTGGACACAGGAAGTGCATACAAAATTTCACATTCAAAATAGAGTAATGCTCAGAAACAACACTGATAAAACTCCCTACGAGATATGGAAAGGAAGACTATCAAATGTGAAGCACTTCATAGTTTTTGGAAGCAAATGATACATCAAAAGAGAAGATGGAAAAATGCGAAAGTTTGACTCTCATGTGGACAAAGGAATACTTGTTGGTTACTCAAGTACAAGGAAAGAATACAAGTGTTACAACCTGATATTAAACAAAGTTGTGGAAAGCATCAACGTAACCATTAATGAAACAGGTAGACCAGAATCAAAGGAAGAAGAAAACAAATCAATGAAACAACTTTTGAAGAAGAAGATGAAAAAAAATAAGAAGAGGAAGATGAAGATGAAGAGAATCCAACAGAAGTAGAAGAGAAAGTTCAACAAGTATCTCCAAATACACCTAGCAAATGAATACAGAAGAATCATCCTTCAGATCAGATTATTGGAAACAAAGATGCAAGAGTTGAGACTAGAAGAAAAATCCGTTCACTAGAACAAACACAC